>JANHAO010007686.1:0-19908 GCA_026873985.1 Saraca asoca | reverse complement strand
TTTCAGCTTGTTGTAAGCCCTCAGACCACTGGTCGTGGTGGTCCTCATGAACCTCTTTCCGAGTCTCTTCACGTAACTACTGAAGCTGCGCTATGATTTCTTCTTGTCTTTGTGCATCCCGAGCTTGGGCTTGTGCTAGCGCTCTAACAGTTTCAGCCAACTCTCTTATCATGTCTTCAAGTGGTGGCTGAGGAGCTGCCGGCTGAATGGTTGGGGTGCTGGAACTCTTGGTAGCCCTTCCCCTCGTCATTGGAGTTGGACAGAAGAGTTGACTCAGAAATAGGCGGGGCCCTCCTTCTAGCACCAAAATGTTGATAATGAAATTTGATTCTGGTCCAAACTCCAGCCAACGGTGAATGGTTCTTGAACCTCGAACTATTTCTTGGTGAATCACACGAGAGAAGGAAGAGAGGAAGATGACGAAGAGGAAGGGAGAATGCAGGAAACAATAGGCAGTGCTTTTAATGTGATTCGGCTAAATTCGGACAGTATCAGACCCTACGTCCATGGCAGAATTTTATTAATTTTTGAGGAAAGTCTTACAGAGTTTTTGCTTGTTGTCCTTTTCGCCGTCCCCTCGAGCAGAGATTGCCTTGGGGTCATTGTTGTTGCTCGCTTAGCGAGCTCGGCACTGCTTCTTAGCGTGGTGAGCTCGAGCAGGATAGCTGATTGCTTGACGAGCTGGACTTCTCGCAATCTCGCTACATCACCTTTTAGCGATAAAAGAGATAGCGCCCGCTAAGTGCCCTCTGCGAGCTAAGTTACTTAGCTTCTGTCGGATCCTTGTCGACTTGTCCTTCGAAGCTAATTTTTACCCATAATAGAAATAATGTTAATCACAATGAGTTTAAGAAGCAATTTGGATAAACAATATTATTAATCTCTTTAATCTTAATGATTAAATATTTATTTTATTTCATAATTAATTTAGTACTTAAAAGAATTTTAATATTAATTTAATCTTCCAATCATTCAATTAAGTCTAATTAAATTCTTTAAAGATTTTTTACATTAATTTAATTCTTCAGTTATTTAATTATATCTAATCAAGTCTTTATATCAGTTTATCATTAAAATAATTAATAAAATCTTATTGATATAATAATTAATTTTCTAAAATGGACCAAAAGGATAAATATATGATCATATTAACAAATTAACATTGTTATGTTAATAAATTAATTGTTATATTATAATTTATTATAAATATTTAAATAATAAACTAATAAAAGAATTGAAATAAATATAATTAAAAAATTAAAAAATTGATACAAATTAAATTAATAAGAAATTAAAATAAATGTTTAATCTTTTTAATTGTAGAGCCTTTTGAAATTCAAAATGTCTATGTTTCCACTTATAAGGCAAAACTTGAGAATTATATCTAACTTTTGCGATTTGTGCAGCCAAAAGAAGAATAGAAAAACTTTCAACACGTAATGACTGTATTCTAGTTATTTATGGCTAGCTACCCATTTTTATAATAATCGAAAGCCTATGAGCTGTTAGTGTCAACACATATTGATATTTGCCATGTCATCTCTTACTTAGAAGGGAAACACTACCACCTGCCAATTGAAAAGAAGAAGAAGAAGGAAAAAAGAAAAGAAAAGAAAAGAAAACAATGTGCTGAACATTTTAGTCCTCCGGCTATATATTAATGGATTGAATTATATCGCGAAAATAATTTAATGTTTTCATAAATGAAAGATATTAATTTTTTTAATGTCATCTTTTAAGAATAATTTTTTAATTTTATTATTTAATATTTTAATTTAAAACAATTAGATCACATTGTTAATCTGCTTATTAAATTAGTAATAAAAAGATTAATATAATAAAAAAGAATTGTTACCTTAACATTAAATGATAACTTCAAAAAACACAAACTTGAAAATAAATAAACTCATTAATATAAAAAGAAAAGATATTATTTTATTTTGAACTAATAAGAAGCTAAAAAATAATAAAACAATGTTGTTTTTTCTTTTGGCAATACAAAGCACTCTAGGGTTCTATCTTCATGGATTTTATGCTCTCATTTTGAAAAAACAAACTCAATTTTTAATCTAAAAAACTACATGTAAATTTATTGAAAACTAATAAAAGCTCAATTAATAAAATGTAAACCTAATGCTTGTTCTCATGCTCAATGTTAAGAATTCAGATTCTAAATATATTTATTATTTTATAATTTTCAATACGATTCTTGCGGTTTTAAAACAAGAAAATATGATTGCTATGAGGAAGATTATATCTTAATTTTATTTATATTAAGAGATTTTTTTTTGTCAATGTCAAAGTATTCAATTTACTATCCAGAGAGTTTAAGAAATATGAAGTTTATCAAGTACAAGAATTTTTTTGGGGGCGATTTAGAAATTATTTTGTTAAAATTATTAAAACTTTATTTTAAATAAAATTTATTTTTTTCCATGTTATCTTTTAATATCCAAGGATAATTCCATTAAGTTATGTCAGTCTTTCCATTATTAATTTAATAAGTTAAGTAATTGTGTGATCCAATTGATTCAAATTAGAATATTAAACAATAAAATTGAGAAAATTAATCTTTAAATGATGAAATTGAGGAGATAAACAGTTTTCAAGGTTGGAAATGTTAAATCACCCATATTTTTATTATGGTTTCAAACAATGATAAATTTAAAAACATCACATCTTTAATATATTAGAAAAACTTAATTAATTGAAATAAAGCTTTTATAAGTAATGAGTTGATTTTAGACTTAAAATATTCTAAAATTTGTTTGAGTTCAAGTGAAATTATACTTATTTTTATTTTAAAAATATTTTTTTTCTTTGGACAACAACAAATCTTAGTTCATATTTATTTTAGATGTGAAAATATGCATTCTTTGATAGGATGTGTGGAGTTCACAAATATAAGAACGAATGTGAGAAAATGATTTTACAAGAGAACATGCCAGTGAATGTGAAAAACAGGACGTTAAAGCAAACTCATTAGACAAATACTTTGTAGAACATTCCACTTAGAAACTATTTATTTTGTTTGATTAATTACTTTTGAATTTTTTTTATGAAATGACTCTATTGCCTATTACTTTCTTCTCCTCTTTCAATTTCTCTCTCTCTCTCTCTCTCTCAATCTATTTTCTATCTATGAAACCACAATATCCATCTTGGCCACTCGAATCAACTGACCCACCAGCACCCCATCTCCTTTCTCCACCCAGTTCTTCTTCTCCACTCCTAACCATCAAAGATAATAATCAAGAACAACAGGAAAACCACCATCTAACTGAGCTTCGACAACCATGGACCAGAGCATGTGAATGAGGAATACCCATACACCATGTTAAGAAATCCAATGGACATAAATAAAAATCTTCAAATAGTTGGGCTATCATGTATTGCAAAGTAACTAAGCAGAAACCACCCAAGTTCTTGATTCAAGGTATTTGCATCTGAAACCTACAGAGCATCTCAAGAATTTGGATATTTTAGGCATTTTACAAATAAATGAACTCTTTGAGTGGTTTAGCAGTTAAAAAAAAAGAATATTAAATAACCTGTAGGATGGAGCAATGATCTCATACAATTAGGTCAGCTATCAAAATGATATTAATATTTCTATATATTAACTATTGATATTCCTTTGAAGTTTATGATATTTTTCTAAAATACCCTGGGACACAGCAAACTAAAATTATAGAAGTTGAATGAAAATTTTAAGCGAAAGCAGCAGAAAAAGATGGTAGATGATGATTGAAGTGGTGGGAGTGGAGATGGTGGCTGTGGTGATAGGTGAATGTGGTGGCAAATGACGCTAATTAGTGGATGAAAGTGATCTCGAGAGTGGTGGTGGTGACAGGTGATTACAGTGGCAAATGATGGTAACTATTGGGTGAAAGTGATAGGGAGAGTGGTGACAGTGACAATTGTAAATAGTAGGAGTTAGAGATGAATTCTGTGATAAGAGGTAACGATGAGTAGAGAAAATACAGGTGGTGATTGTTATTCATATTTCTTGTAGTGATGAATGAAAATAACTGAGAAGTGATTACAGAAAATAATAAATAGTAATTATTAACAGTGAATATTAATAATTTTAACCTTTGAATCCAACGTTGAAAGTAAAATTCTAAACTTAGAAACTCCAGAGTATGTCAACATATTTTACTCTTAATTTTAATATTTTTTTTTTGTAAATTAACTTTCGTATAAAAGTTGATAAGATACCAAACAAGCTTAATACCTAGTAACTTGAAATAATATACATACTTATCGCCAATTGAATCAGAAAACTACTGTGCCTAATCAACCAAATAAAAAAAAATTATTATTTATATAGACAAAACCTACGTGGTACAATATTGTACTAGAAAGGAAGTTTCGATTATAATACATTATCAACAACAAATGTAAACTTTTGAATAAATTAGACGAGTCTCTTGTCAGTAAATTTCACTTTCTAACTTGAAAAAAAAAAAAAAGGATATGGCAATTAAAAACAGTAAATTAATCACGAATCCATATCCATATTGCAGCATTATAACCAGGTGAACAAGAATTTTGGGTATTTGGAACTGAAATATATATCAAAAAAATTAAAATTTGAGGTGATCAACAACAATATTTAAAGAAGACCTGATTGAAAATTAATGGTTTTTTTTTTCTCTGGAGTGTTAACTCCAGCAAATTCTTACATTAAATCATTACTTGTTTAATGTGTGTATTAATTAAATTCATTTTTAACAAACTTGCCATTAACAATTTAAAGTTAATTGGATTGCTGTTTAAAAAATTATTTTAAATAATTTATTATACTCTATTCAATGTAGGTAAGTATTTTTCTTTTCCATTAACTCCACCCATAATTAAAATTTAGTAGTATGAATTTAAAGGATGCACGCATTTCTTCTTCGGATTAATCCAATTATGCTTATGACTTATCAACAACAATAGCAAATTTTTTGCCATCTGAACTCAAATTGGTTGATATAATGTGCTATTTTTTTCTTTCATACGTATTGCACCAATAATTAACATCTTCAGAAACATTTAATCTTGCAAACTAATTCACACTGGATTGAAGGTGACACTTAGGTGTATTTGTCAATCTAAGAAAATTTTGACAGAGTAAAAAAGGATAGAGAGATAGAAATCAAACCATTTTTGGAGTCCTAGCTATAGCTAGCAGATCTTTTCATTTTTCCTTTTTTTGGTTATAGTATATTTTTTAATTGATTGCTGAATTAAGACAGACATATATTTGGTAAGAGATAACAAATTTATGGTTTCATAGTTTAAATTGTGGGCAGATACATCTGATTGTAAGAATTCAAGTTAAATGCATGAACTGATCAATCTGACTTATTGTGCATGTAGTCAGGAAGTGATAAAATTTTTCTAAAAATAAATTGTGGCTAGCACCAAAATAGACTAATAATAGAGTAATAAGTTTATCAGCGACATTAAGTATTGAGTACTCCAAACATTTTGTGGTTCTTAATTTAGGGTTTTATAAGATTTATCTCGGTTGTTAGATACAACAACAACAATAATAATAATAATAATAATAATAATAATAATAATAATTATTATTATTATTATTATTATTATTATTATTATTATTATTATTAACTGGTAGATAACTTTTTTTAAGAAGATATTTAGAGTGCACATGTTGACAATCTTACTATATAACTCATGTTCTGCCTGATAGGATTTGAGGAACCTCTTATTTTTGTCATTTTTTAATAAAAAAATTGAAAAATAAATATTAGGCTCTATGAAATATTAAAAAAATAATAATTAGGAGGACAATGAAGTTTGTTTATTTTGTTAAATAGATAAAATGAGGTGACACTTATGGATTTGACCATAAGCATTAGATCTATACAACTTGTGTATGTGATGAGCTTATCACTAGCAGAAGATTTAGACCCATAAGCTAATTATTCTTGTGGGAAGACAATGTCTTGGTTTAGCTTCTTGATTAAGGCTGCCATGGAAGATCTAATCCCAAATCTTATATTAAAGTGAATGATTCACTATGATTTATAAGGATGGATGAATTATTCTAATTTTATAATCCGAATTTGACTAATGAAATAAATGGACAAACACGCAAGATAATTATAAAATTTAAAATTTACTTTGCACCTCACATCTTGTGACATCCACTGCGAGCTCATTACCCTACTTTCATCAACCTTCACTTTCATTTGAAAGAGATACTTACTATAAAACTTTTTGTATCAACGCATTGTTAGTATGTCTAAATCTTCTAATTGGCATCTATCTTTTATTATTATTATCATCATCATCATTATTATTATTTTAGTGTTACTTTATGATAAAAATAAATGTCAATTAAATGTGAGTTCTTGTATAAAATTTTAAATTTTATTGTAGTAAAAGTTGTTATATCTATTTCTTTATTAAAATAATAATAAAATAATCAAAATAAAAGAAAATGTTTGATTTGACTTTTTTAAAATGCAAGATGTTTTTAAGATGACAAAATGCAATATCATAATTATTGATAAAAAATTAATAAAATAGTAATTATAAATTTAAAATTTTATTATTTATTATTTATTATTTATCAAATTATAAGGCTTGTTGATTTTCTTATTGTCAGTTATGACGTTATCCTTTATTTTTTAAAGTGCATCTTATAATTTAAAGTTATGAAATCTTAAATTCTACATCACCGAAATTCATTCTCAAAAGTATAAGTGGACAAAAAATTCTTAATTACACTAAATTCAGACAATGTGTGCTATGGTAATAAGAAAATGAATATATCACCAAGTAGAGGAAAGATAATGCATTAATATACAATAAAAAATAATATATTATTTTCTAATCAGCTTAATGTACACATTTAAATGTACTTATATGCAATTAAAAATATTTTTCATCTCACATAAGCAGTTTTATGGAAAAAAAATGTTTCGTTCTTGTATATTCACAAAAAAAAAAAAAAATTATACTTGAAAGTTTCTAGATTTTTAATAAAATGAACAAATTGCTTGCTGAGTTTGATGATGCTATGTTTGGTTCTTAGCACTAGTAACTTAGTTAAGAGGCATACACTCATTCTATCATTTATTATTATTATTATTGGAGGTGTAAATTTTTCATAGGAAACTCATAATTACCAATAAAGGATTAATAAATATTTGAAAAAGTTAGTGTTTATACACAATCTTACAACATCTGTAAAAATATATATATTTTTGTAAATTTTTATTAAAAGTCATAGCTTTTATATAAAAGATTAAAATTTAAAAATAAAAAATTAATTCAAATTTAATTGAACTTGTTTTCGATACATTCAGTATAAAATTATAACTTTTTATAAAAAAAATAATTGTAAAATTACATATAAAATTATAATTTTTATAATAATGCTACATAAAAAATTACAAAATTGCATTATACTTGTGGAAGCAATTCCCTGAACTAAAATATGTTTACCAACTTAATTATCAAACAGGCACTTTTTTTTTCCCCTTAAATTGTAATTCCGTATTGTTATAGGTAAGAGCAGAAGGGAAGCCAGAAAAAAATAATTTCTGTGGGCTGAAAAGTATAATATAGAATAAGAGAAACAGTGAAACTTGCCGTTAATGCTCCATGCAAGTTAATAACAATGGTAATGTTTTGATATATACTTAATATTTTTACAAATTTATATTAATTTTTTATAAAATTTTAAACAGATTTTGAATATAACACATATATAAAAAGTTATAGTTTTGTCTACACACAAGTTGCATCACAATTTTCTTTTTAAAAATTCCATTTATATAAAACCTACCATTTTTTTGAAAAAGATTGGAAAAATTAAAAAGAAAAAATGTCAAATAAATACTAAATGGTGACCAATATAATAATTTTTTTATATATTCTTAATGGATCAGT
Organism: Saraca asoca; assembly: GCA_026873985.1. Classification (NCBI taxonomy): domain Eukaryota; kingdom Viridiplantae; phylum Streptophyta; class Magnoliopsida; order Fabales; family Fabaceae; genus Saraca; species Saraca asoca. Next base: position 11,991 of record JANHAO010007686.1, on the reverse strand, counting down.
GGGGCCCTCAAAGCCAAACGTGGCTCCGCCCCTCTGAACTACGCTGAATAAATGCATGCTCTAATGGCATCTTGCATGAACCAGAAGCACAGAAGAATCTTTCTCCACTCCCTCTGATTAACAAAGCTCCTTCATACACATTCAAGTGTTAGTAATTCTAACCCTTTAAAAGTCTTTTTCTTTCTTCTACTCTTATCATACTTTCACCTTTTTGAAGATTGATAAACTTTGTTGCAGTCAGAAAAATAACACTTAGCAGAGAGATGAAGAATGAAAATAGCAAAGCAGTTTCTGAATCATTTGCAATGAAAGGAGGAGATGGTCCTCACAGCTATTCTCAAAACTCGTCCTTTCAGGTATTAATTATTTAAGTCCTTTTTATTTTATTTCAACTGGTATTCCGATTTGTCAATATTTTAAAAATCAAGTCGAATTAGTTAGTTTAACTGAATCAATTGTGAATTAATTATAATCTTAGATTAATTGTATCAACCCAATAATTTGATTTAACTATTTTTTTAAACTTATTAATGCATGATTTGATAAATTTTTGATTGGTTTTTGAATTTGATTTTTAAAATATTGGTTAAGAAGAGATTGCACCTTTGGATTAATAGTTTTTGTTTGATCAGGACAGTGGAGATTGAGTTTTGTGCTTCCAAATGCCGTCTTGGTAATTTTCCATGGAGCAAGAATTCCATTTGATAAGTGATTTTTTTTTTTCCATTTAATAAATGAATTTTTTTAATTTCAAAATAAGAAAAATAAACATATATAATAAATTCTATAATTATACAGTTATGTGCATGTGTGTCTCTCTGTCATCTTCAGTAATAATTCTTGTTTTACGAGTAAGATATAAAACCTTTGCAAGCTGAAAATGGCCAAAGAGTAGAGTGACCATAAAAACACCATGATAAGAAAAATCAATTTCAATTTTAATTCACATATACTCAATTTTTAAGATATAGAAAATTGTAATTGATTGTAGGACCTTCAATTAATGTTCTATCTGGTGAGTTCCCCTTTTTTTTTTTTTTTGATAGGTAGCTCTTGGATTCAAATTTTTTATTTTAAAAAAAAATGATAACTCAAGTATACAAGAAATTGTTAAAAAAATGATACATTAATATTCTCAAGAAAAAAAAAGTTACTGCATAATGGATTTTCAAAATTATATCTAAACTGCAGAAAGTAAAATTAGATCTTAATTGCAGAGAGCAGCAATTGAAAGTGGCAAAAGACTGATCCAGGAGGCAATAATCAAGAAATTTGACCCAAATGCTATTTCTGCTTTTCCAAGGAGCCCAATATGTATTGCAGACATGGGCTGTTCCACGGGCCCGAACACCTTTATTGCAGTGAAGAATATAATAGAAGCATTAGAGCTCAAATATCAGTCACTTGGTCTTTCTGCAAAACTCCCAGAATTCCAAGTCTTCTTCAATGACCAAGTCTCAAATGACTTCAACACACTCTTCAACAAGCTTCCTCCCAACAGAAACTACTTCGCAGCCGGGGTTCCCGGTTCTTTCTACGGGCGGTTGTTTCCAAGGGAATCTCTTCATCTTGCTCACTCAGTTTCATCACTGAATTGGATCTCCAGGGTGCCTGATGAAATTACTGACTCAACTTCTGCTGCTTTTAACAAGGGGAGGATCCATTATGCGAATGCTCCAAAGGAAGTTGTTGATGCCTATGCTAATCAGTATCAAATTGATATGGAGAATTTTCTGCATGCTAGAGCACAAGAACTTGTGGTTAATGGGATTATGGCACTTCAATTTCCTGGTGCATATGATGTGATTCTCGAGTCGGATGTATATCCGGGTAAAGATTTAGAACTTCTGGGATCTTGCTTGGTAGACATGGCCAAAGTGGTAAGGAACAGTCACTATCTTAACCAAAATAACTTGGATTAATAGCTTTCCTGGTTCTTTCAATGTAGTACTGCAACAATTCTAGTCTCACTCAACTAGACAAAAAGTTTGGGGCCTATAACTGATTCTGAATATAATTGAGGGAAACTAATTAACTGTATGACGATGCTGTTTAGAAGAAAGAAGCTGCTTTTCAATTGACCAAATAACAAAACTGTTTGCAATTGACATAAGAAGCAGTATCTGGTATTATTATCATTTCTCATTAATTCTTCATATTTGCAATTCACAACTTAGTATGATGTCATTGCATACTAATCTCATACAAAGAAAGAAGACAATATGAATTAAAAGTATTGATTCAGTATGAATGCTTGTTTTTGTTGATTATTGCAGGGGCTTGTGAGTGAAGAAAAAGTGGACACTTTCAATGTGCCAATGTTTTTTGCACCCCTTAAACAGTTGAAGGCAATTCTTGAAAGAAATGATGATTTCACCGTTGAATGGATGGAAACATTGAACCATCCACATTTTTTTGTATCCCCAAATGTACAAATGATTGTTTCGCACTGCAGAGCTGCACTGGAAGGGCTAATTGAGAACCATTTTGGAGCCAAAATTCTCGACGAGCTTTTTGATCGTTATGCTTCAAAAATTGCAGAATCCCCAGACATGTTGAATGGAAAAAAGTTGAAAAATGTTATACTTTTCGTCCTTCTTAAGCGCAAGCCGCATGCGTAGATAAAACTTCAATATTTTCTAGCATTGCTTTGCAAGAAATTAAGTTGAAGTATTCATAAGTTTGAGTTTTAACAAGTGTTACAAATATGAGTTATGAGCAATGACTTGTTGAACAAGTTTGTTGTAAACAACGATACCAGTGTTTCAAAGCATTGGTTATTAGCTCTTCAATCTATTAAAGATGGGAAATCTTTGTGATTGTGTAATTTACTTTAATTTCCGTTTTATGTCATGAAAATTTAAATAAAAATATAATATTTTACTCATGGTTTAAAATTGTGGGCACCTACATATAAAGTTGGTGGTAAAAATTCTGAGTTAAATGCATGAACTAATCAACTTAACTTATTGCACATATAGTTGGGAAGCAATAGAACTTTTCTAAAAATACACATTATGGGCAGTATAACAATAGACTAATAATGGAGTAATAAGTTTGTCAGTGACATTTGAGCATTAAGTACTTCAACCCACACATTTTATGGTTCTCAATTTTGAATTTTATAAAATATATTTTAGTTGTTAGATACGAAATATTTTATATCAAAAGTTACAAAAATAAAAAATCAACATGAGTTCATTTAATTGGTTGTAAGGATTTGGATAAGATATTGAGATTTTTCTTGACCACAGATTCAATCCCCTTTTAACATTAGTTGTCTTGCATGGTGGGTAATTTTTATAAAGAAGAACCTCTCTTTTCTGTCAATTTATATATATATATATATATAGAAGTTTAAAAAAAAAATTGAATCTGTTGCAATACTAATAACTAAATAAATAAATAAAAATAAATTAGGAAGGCATAAAGTTTATTTATTTTGTTAAATAGATAAATTGAGCTGATACTCATGCATTCGACCATAAACATTAGATCTATACAGCTTCTGCATGTCATGATTTTATCTCTAGTTGAAGAATTAGACCCATAAGCTCATTATTCTTGTGGGAAGACAATGTCATGGATTAGCTCTATTAAGCCTCTCAGAGATCTAATCCCAAATCTTATGGTAAAATGAATGATTCTCTTATTAATTGACCACAATGATTTATAAGTATAGATGAATTATTCTAATTTTATAACGCAAATTTGACTAATCAAGTGCATGGGCAAACATGCTAGACAATTTTAAAATTTAAAATTTGCTTTACATCTCACATTTTGTGACGTCAACTAGCTCACTGCCCCTACTTTCAACCATCACTTTTATTTGAGGGATATACTTATCATAAAACTTTTTCTATCAACATGTTGTTAAAATGTCTACATCCTCCGATGTAAATCATCTTCTTTTAATTAGATTATTTTAGAGTTATTTTTAATAGAAATAAATGTAAATTAAATTTTAAATTTTTGTAATGAAGTTTCAATTTTATTATATTAAAAGCTTTTGTATCTAATTTTCTTTTAAAATAATAATAAAATCATTAAAATAAAAGGAGATGATTATTTGACTCTTTTTAAAAGTAAGATACATTTTAAAGGATAAAATGTAACATCATAAAAAATATATCTATATAAGTGGAGCCACTCAAAACAAAAAAAAAAAAAAAAGCTTATATAACATTGTTTCTAATTCATTTATCTTGTAATAGATTGGATTCTTTCTGTATATTCACAACAAACGCCTACCCTTGAAAGTTTCTATATTTTAATGAAGTGAACAAATTGCTTGCTAAGTTTGGTCATACCATGTTTGGTTCGTAGGCTCATAGCACTAGTAGCCTAGTTACAATGCATACATCCATTTTTGCATTTTTATTTCTTTTCTTTCATTACTGAAGTTGTGAATTTTACATTTTCAAGATAGGAAGCTCACAATTTCGAATAAATGATTATTACTGTTATGGGTGTTTTCTTATTTTATGCAGAGTGGATCAACAAAAGGCCCAGTAATAGATAAGTTCAATTAAGAATAAAGTTAAAATCACCACATCGCTAGCTATAAGAGCATATAATAAGATAGAAGCCCCAGCTCGCTATGGAACGAGCCTCGACTCATGTAGCCCAATAGTTTGTCCTGCATGAGTTTGCATCGCCAAAAGCGAGCTTGTCAGCTTAATCTCGCTGATTAAAGGCCAGCAGCAACCCTAGACACAGAGTCCCAATTCGCAGGATGTAACATCTCACCTAGCTAAGGACTCGCTGAGGGTGAACTTGAAACAGGTATCTATTCAGACTTGACTTGTAGGGCCAGTCTATAAGAAGCAGCTTGCAAGGGCCCGCACGTAGAAAGTAGTCTGTAGAAGCTGATTTGCAGGAGTCTAAGTAGTCATTTACATTTATTACTTAATGTATTTGATGTAATAGAAACACAACTTGTGTAATTACATTTGTAACCTCCCAGCCTTTATAAATAGGAGGGAGGAGATCATTGTAAGGAGAGGCTAGAGAAAACATATACAAAAACTCTATAGAAATTTCACCAAAGTAATAAAATAATACCGTAGACTTAGGGACTGGTGCTGCCCGATTTTAGCCGAACCATGTTAAATCCTTTTGTATTCTTGTTGTTCTTCCTCTCCATCTTATCATTCTTCGGGTTGGTTGGATTTAGACCGAACCAAATTTCATTGTTAACATTTTTGGCGCCATATGTGGAGACTTATCTGCATCTTGGTTGATCTTCTTTTCGACTGCAATTGCCAGGGGAAGAGTCACCAGAACTTTAAACACTCCAATTGATCAGCCAATGGATGCTCCTGCTGCCAACATTGCTGCCGGTTTGACTCCTAAAACTCATTGCCAACCTACTATTATTCCTAAAACAGATGAGGTGTAGATAGGTCACCAACTGCAGCAAACGTTAGAAAATACGGTAAGAGAGTTGGCAGACACAATTAAAGTGTTAACGTAAGTATAAACTCTGGATGTGCAAAAACAGGCTGAGATCACTGTGCAACTTTAGCAGCTATGTGAAAGAGCCTAGAAGGAAAAGTCTGTTGGGCAGATGCATCAGCACTCTAGCTTGGCTTGTTCCACCAATCAGTGAATGAGATCAGGAGCCCACCAAACTCACAAGAATTGTAATAGTCAACGACCTGGGCCTTGCATCGAGCTGAGAACTCAAAAAGGTCTAGCCAGGGAGATACTTCAGGTCGCTTCTCCCATGACCCAGAGATAAAAGAATTGTTCAAGAGGTTAAAGTGACTAGAGGAGCGCCCTTGAGCTTAAGATGATCAAGCTTGCTACGAGGGTAGCTCACTGTTCTCCAAAGAAATTGAAGCGCATCCTCTCTCTCACAAACTTAAAGTTCCCATGATTTCGTTGTATAATGGAAACAGCAACCCATGCGACCACCTAGATGCATTCAATATCTAGATGGACCTTTAGACAACTGATCCTCTGGTTAAATGTCATGTCTTCTCAGCTACATTAGGAGGCATAAGCCTCCCAGCTCATAGTGTTACTAGTTGGGAAGAGTACCAGAAGAGATTCATCAATTAGTATTGAGCTTTGAAAATGTAGCTTGCACCACATTGCCATCTCACCATGATCTTTCAGTGTAAGCATGAATCATTAAAGGATTATATATTAGGTTTCGGCACGAGGCCAATTTTGTAGAAAATCTGTTAAAGGAGAATATCTTGATGGCTATCTCAATGGGAATCCGTAAAGATGAAAAGCTATATAAAAGCCTACATAAGACCTCAGTAAGAGATCTAGTTGAATTTTATAAATGAGTTACTAAACAGATTAGGTAGGATGAGACCTTTGGCATGAAGGAGCCCAAACCAAAGGATGAGGCAAACAACTCCACTCAAAGCAAGAAGAGGAACGATGACAGCCAAAAAGCTGACTCCAACATCCAGCTTGCAAAGAAAGTGAGAACCAAGTGACCTTGTCGCCATGAAAGCTACATCATCCTGTCTGACACTCAAGATAGGATCTGCACCACAGAAAGAAATAGGAAAAATTTTGGGAAACTTAAACCTTTGAGGGCCCCTAGCAAGTTCAAAGACACGAGTAGGTTCTGTGCCTATCACAACAAGGTCGGGCATAACACCTCAGAATGTTAGGCACTTAAGGATGCCATAAAGGACCTTATCAAGAAAGGTCACTTATAAGATTACATGGTCTGACTCTCCAAACATCAACCTTAACAGCCTAGCGAATCGTTAATCATGAATAGGGTATTTCGATTAGGACCATATTTTGATGCTGTGATGTTGTTCAGAGGCTAATAAAGCCTTTCAAATCTTTCTGTTTGCTAATCTTCAGCAAATGTTAATAAAAAGAAAGTTATTCCGTGTTAACAAAATCAAGCTCGAGTTCATTATCAGCATTTTAACTGAGGTACCTTGTGTGCTAAGTTCATTGCCAACTCGTCAGTTGAGGCGTGGAGGTGCTAAAATAAACTCTTTCCAACAAGAGCTATAAGCTCGCTGAGGCGTAGAGGTGCTAAAAATAAACCCAGTTCCTACCTAAGTAACAAGATTGCTAGCAAAGTCATTCATTACCTACCTGAGCAACAAGATTACTGGTAGAGTCATTCACCTCCTGCCTAAGCAACAAGATTACTGTGGAACTGAGCAATGGGATTGCTATTTTGCTAAGCAATGGGACTGTTGTGGATTTGAGTAACAAGATTACTATTCTACTAAGTAGCGAGATTGCTATGAGACTGAGTAATAGGATTGCTATTCCACTGAGCAATGGGATTGTGTGAGATTGAGCAACGAGATTACTGTTCTATTGAGCAAAAAGATTGCTAGGAAGGTAAAACTCATAACACCCACTAAGCAACAACATTGTTGTGTCGTAGCTCGCATGTGACCTATTACTTGTAGCTCTCATGTGACCTATTGCTCATAGCTTTCATGTGACTTATTGCTTGCAACTCTCATGTGAACTATTGCTCGCAGCTCTCATGTGACTTACTACTAGGCATAACTCTCATGTGATCTACCTGTATACTTATTATCAATTGAGGCACTCTGATGCTCAGACTTATTACTCACCAAGAAGCATGACCAATTGGTTATTTAAATATCTCATTTTATTATGATTTACAGGAATTTATATTATCATCTATGATATGCAAAATATTCAACATAGCATACAAGGATCATGAAGAAAGATTCATTCATTAAAAAGCCTCACTCAACGAGGTAAATTTACATCAAAAGATTCAAAATACAAATCAGAACAAGCCTCTAGTTATTACATTCCAAAAAGAAGACTAGCTCATTAAAGATGAACTTCAACTAGCAAGAGGCCTGATGGGCACGCTTGCGATGAACTTCAACTAGCAGGAGGACTAATGGGCACGCTTACCCCTTCTTCTTATCGTCCTCCTTGGCTAAAGGCTCCTTTCCAGCTCACCTATCCCCCCAGGATTGAGAAGCAGGTGAACATGACTGGGAAGGCTGAACCCCATGGCATAACTGTAAGGAAATGATCCAAGATTTGAGTAAGATTTCTCAGAATTCTCAAAGAAGGATTGTCCATAAAGACTTCCTATGGGGCAGACCATACACGCCTCATCAGAAAGGCACACCATTAGAAAGATGGGGGGCTTATCTAAGGCACCCATCAGATCACTTAATGAAGAAGAAAGAAGGACTTCCCATGCCTTAAATAGACCAGCCTGGTCTTATAGAAGAGTCCAGCAGAAATCTAACTGTTCTTAATTAAATACCTTGGAAGAAAATGAGGCTGACATGCCAATGACTATAAAGCACATACAGTAGAAGGTATGGCTTGGAGTAGATGAAATGATAGGTTGACTGAAAAGACTGTGATTCGACAATAATCCATAAATGAAGGCTTTTGCTGGTAAACTTTAACTCCTAGCCTACGAAGAGAACTGAGAGTTGGGGGCTGATGTTTTGGGTGTTTTCTAGTTTTATACAGAGTGGACCGACAAAAGGCCTAGCAGCAGATAAGTCCAATTAAAAACAAAGCTAAGATTACCAGATCGCTAACTACAAGAGCACAGAACAAGATAGAAGCCCCAACTCGCTAAGGAATGAGCCTCAGCTTGTGTATCCCAACAGTTCACCCTGCGTGAGCTTGTATCACCAAAAGCGAGCTCATAAGCTTAATCTTGCTGATCGAAGGCTAGCAACGACCTTAGACCCAGAGTCTTAGTTCACAAGACACAGCATCTCGCCTAGCGAAGGACTTGCTGAGGGTGAACTTGAAGCAGGCACCCATTCAGACTTGACTTATGGGGCCAGCCTGCAAAAAGTAGTTTGCAAGGCCCACGCATAGAAAGTAGTCTTCAAAAGCCAATTTGCAGGAGTTTAAGTAGTCATTTACATTTATTACTTAATGTATTTGATGTAACAGAAATACAACTTGTGTAACTACATTTGTAACCTCTCAGCCTCTATAAATAGGAAGGAGGAAATCATTGTAAGCAGAGGTTGAAGAAAACATATACAGAAACTCTGTAAAAATTTCACTAAAGCAATAAAATAATACCATGGACGTAGATACTAGTGCTACCCAATTTTAATCGAATCACATTAAAATTCTTTTGCATTCTTGTTGTTCTTCCTCCCCATCTCATCATTCTTCATTTGTACAATCGGATTGCAGTTTAAGTCCTTAAAAACTCTTCAAGTTGGCTGGGTTTGGACCGAACTAAATTCCACTATCAACAAATACATATATAAAAAAAAACTATGATGATGCATAATTTTACAATATTTTTAAAAATAAACATTTTTTTTATTTTTTTTAATAAAAGTTATATCTTTATTATTAAAGGTTAAAGTTTAAAAATAAAAAAATTAATACAATTTTAATTGAAGGAGTCATAAATGTTTTACTTGTCACCTATAAATTTTGCATAAAATTATAACTTTTTATGATAAATTATAAGATTGTATATGAAGTTACAATTTCTTTTTTTTTTTTGTTAACACTTCATATAATCTTACAAAATCTCCTAAATAAGTATAGAAGCATTTCCCTAAACTCAAATACATTCACCAACTTAATTATCAAACAAGCTAATTTTTTTTAAATATTATCTTAATTGTGGATATCCATATGATCATTTGCATTCTTTAACTTACATAGGACATTTATCTTAATTGTGGATGTACATACGTTTCATTGATATGATTATTCAAATTTATGGTCATTTTACTATATTATTAATAATTGTAACGTATAAACTGTGTGTCCTATAAATAATGGGCTGTAAGAAACATTCTAAATAATTATAAATAAGAGAAATTCTCCCCTTTTTAATGTATATTGTTCTCTTCATCTATTTCTTTAGTATTTTCTTGCTTTTTTGATTCACTTGTATAATACTTAGTACTTTCTTACTTATTTGCTTTACTTTTATAACAATTTCATAACCTGTTACTAGCACAATTCTCTAAGTTCTCTAGAATTGGTTTCATATAATTTTCAACATGTTCTTGAAGTAAGACTCAAAATCTTTAGATAAACCTTAAATTAATTCATTTTAGAAATATTATGATGAATGATGTTTTTGCTTAAAAAATAATTTCTTTTGATCATTTTTTTTTTCATAATCTCTCTTTATAGAATTTTGTTCATAACTTTACTAAAAATTCATCAATTTTCATCTATATGTTTAAACATTACTTTTGTCATTGACTATTAAAATTTACATTACTATGATAAGAAACTGATCATAATTACTAGAATAAAACATTATTTGATAAAGTTAGAAAGTTAGATTAATTGATCAATATATTCATTGAGTCTACACATCTTTATGTTGATCAATAATTTTCCCCAATATTCACTCATTATTATATTAGATGTTTTCAAACTCATTTATATGCCTATGATAGTATCATTATGTCAAACCTTACAAAGCTCGAATTTGTGGCTCTTGACACTACTAGAAAGAACTATTTATCATGGGTGTTAGAGGCTAAAATTCATTTATAAGTAAAGGGTCTTGGAGACATAGTTAAAGAAGGGAATAAAGCATCTAATCAAGATAGGGCCAAAGCAATGATTTTTCTTTGTCATCATCTCTATGAAGGATTTAAAACTTAAATACCTTATAATAAAAGATCCACTTGATTTTTGGAGTAATTCAGAGGAAAGGTATGACCACTAGAAAATTGTAATACTCCCAAAAGATTGTTATAATTGGATGCATTTATGATTACAAGATTTAAAGCTATAAGTGAGTATAACTTAATAATATTTAGAATTAGTTCTCAATTAAAATTATATAGAGAAAAAATTACTGATAAGGATATGTTAGAAAAAAAATATTTTCTACTTTTCATGTGTCAAATGCCCTCCTACAGTAGTAATATTGTGAAAGGGATTTTAAGAAATACTCTAAATTGATTTCATGTTTTCTTATTGTTGACTAAAATAATGAGCTTTTGATGAAAAATCATGAAGTCTGTCTAATTGAATCTACTCCATTCCCTAATGCAACAACATACAACCCCTATAATCATGGACAAAGTCAAGGTTGCACTTATGATCATGATAATGGACATGGACGTGGTTGAAGCTGTTATCGTGGTGGTCATTTTAAGAACACATCTTCCCATTAGAAGTGACATAATAGTGAAGAGAAACATGAAAAAGACAAAAGTGGCAAGAATAGAAAGAATGTGGAGAATCAGTGTTATATTTGTGTCATGAAAAGTTATTGGTCATGTATATGTTGTATGCCAAATCATTTTGCTGAACTTTATAAAGAATCATTCAAAAATAAGGGGAAAAAAGATAGAGACAAATTTTATCTATAAAGATGATAATTTTGACTATGGCCATGTTGATATAATTCATTTGGATATTTTTGACTTCATCCACCCCAAAGGAACAATTGATCACTTGATTAGAGATAAAAGTGTGTAAAAATAAAATCTTTCAACTTTTTTTTTAGTTGTAATTGGGTTTTACTTTTAAGTATGTTTTAATACCACTTCCGTATGATATTTGACTATAAAGCTGTTATATTTTCAAGTGTCTTATTATAATTTTAGTTAGATGTCTAGCAATTTCTTATATTAATTTGAAAATCTTCTTGTTATGTGTCTATTTCAATAAGGAATATGAGCACTCCTCTAGCTGGATTTGTGATCAATGACGAAGATATGTGTCTTGTGGATAGTGCAACAACACACACCATATTTAAGAATAAGAAATATTTTTCTCATTTAATAATGGAAGAAGAATATCAATGCTATATCTGGTATTATAACATTAATTGAAGGCTCTAGAAGGACTAATATATTATTACTTGGAGGAACAAAATTTGAAATTAATGATGCATTATATTCTACCAAGTCTCAAAGAAACTTATGTTATTTTATAATCACAAATAAATCAAATGATCTAATCACTACCATGGCATATAATTATACAATCTATCAAAATTATAACAAAAGGGTTTCCAGATCTTAC
>JANHAO010007685.1:0-19921 GCA_026873985.1 Saraca asoca | reverse complement strand
AACCAAAACAATCAGAAGAATTAAATATGTTTTTATTTAAACAGAAACAATGTTCTATAAATTGCAGTGTCTAGCATTATGAGACCAAAACAATTTATTTAATCAGGAAAAATTAAAACACAGAACTCAATATATAGAAAATTCACAAGCAACCCTGCCTATTAGTTCTAACACATCTTAGTTGAAAGGTACTGATGATAAATACAACAGTGTGATTTCAAAACAATGTTGCAAGATGAAGATCAAAACAGAACAGAAAGATGGCACAAGGTAATAATCATAGAAAGCATATAAAACTCAAGATAATAAATAGTAAACTGAAGATGGCGAATATTGAAACATAGCTACAGTATAATGCATCAGGAAAAAATTTGGCAGAGGCAGCTTTAATACCAGAAAACAGACATACATGGAACATAAAAATAACTGGCATCAACATCAAGGAGGTCAAACGGAGTAATCGATATGCATTTATAAGGTGTAAGACGATAAAGTCAAACGCATAGCAACTCATAGTTCATAAACTACTAACTAATGACAAATTCCAATCCAGGAACACTTCTGTCTTTTATGTCATCCCATGGAACAAACTAATACATGAAGCCGGTATGCCCGACCTCTAATTTGTTAAAAAGAAGTACATATCTGGAATGATACTAGAAAAAATGGGCTTCGATTAAAGCAAGGCAACCGTAATATGGTAAACCAAACAAATGAAGTTATTAAAGAACACAACTTTTAAGACAGGCACCAGCTTACTATAGATCTGGGCACAAAGACAGGAAATCCCACCACTATGAAAGTTGGGGTTGTTAGAAAAAGAAGGTGAGAAAAACAGTTGCAACAAGACCTCACAAGGTGATGATCTTACAGTTTCCATTTTGACAGATCTATCAAAAGCATAAAAGAATGAATTTTTCCTCATACCCTTTTCGAGTAATGAGATTTAGGCTACAAATCAAGCCAATTCAGATCTGATCATCCAAAAAAAGAAACAAAAAAGCGACACGAAAGTAAGAATCAATCACAATGCAGATCTGATCATTTTGCAGATTCAACAATTAAAAACAAAAACATAAACACAACCATACAAAATCCAACGGAAATGAAAATGACCCGAATAGTGCAGATCCAACAGTTTAAATGCCAAATAAAACAGTATAGAACAGAAAATGCCGTAAACAAAACAAAAAACAAAGCTTCAGTGGAGTGATCAACCTTAATAGTGCAACCAAATTACAATGATAGATCCTAGATGCACAATTGAAAAACGGTGAAACTGATCAATAGAGAGCCAGGATACAGAACTTTGGTCACCTTAGATTGGTGGCTGCGCGATTCTTTTGGAAGAGGGAAAAGCACGAGGAGCGATATTTGTGGAGGAGGCAACTCAAGCCAAGCGAGGTTTGACGGGGAATAAAGTGCCCTTTTATTGGGCCTATGTGAGGGCGGGTGGGAGGCCGGTGCGTAAATATCTGACCGTAGACTAGTTGGTGGGGCCGCATACTCATGGAATGCGAGTTTGAAAATTATTTATGATATTATCAAGTATTTATATTTTAATAAATAAAGTAATTTAATATTATAATGAAATGAGTGTTTAAGATAATTTTTTTAATTGATTAAAATATAAAAAATAATATGATAAAAAATTTTCTTAATAAAATAACATTAGAAATGCTTTTTTTTTTTTAATTAGATCAATTCAATTCTTCTAAATCTTAGGTCAGTAAATCGTTGAATACTGATGCTAGATACATGCTTTACACACGATCTTCACGTGACTAAATTTTTTTATCGTTAAATCATTTTTTAATTCAAATTCAATGAAGAGATACTATGACGTGAAAGCATTGTGGGAAAAATAATACATCTAGAACATTTTTCATTTAAATTGTTCTGATTCATTCTCTTATATAAATATTATTTACTGCATATTTAATAACATTTAATTTAAATTATATATACTTATCTATTAAGTGCTTGATTGTAACGAATTAGAAATTTAGAATTAATTTTATGATTTGTAATAAAAAATAATTTTATGAATTTATAATTGACTTTGCTATTGAGGGGAATGATATTATTATAACTACCATAGCATCTCACCACCAGGCAATATTACAAATAAATTGCTCTTCACAAGGGATGGTACTAGGAATTTATGAGATAAAATAAGCTAGGAGATGATAAAGGGAGATCTAATCATGGACCTGAGAAATAGACAAATAAAAATTAAATTAATATTGAACTTTTTGATATAATTGTTTTTATTTATAGAGATCAGCAAAATATCTTTGAAAAATAAATTAAGTAACCTGTTTATTTTTAAGTTCAAATATGTGATCTAAATATGGTTTATGTTTGGACTCACTACTTGACTATTTATAAAGGCATATATGTTTAAATTTGACTTTCACTAATTGTTCTTTCCATTTTATTTTCCAATGTGTTAAATAAGAATTTCAAAGAAAATACTTAAATTAGTTAACTTGTTTTGATAAAGATCTACTCTTGCAAGCAAAGTAAAATAATTATATTTAATTTATTTAATTAAATTTTTAATATTGAAATAGGTACAACTTATTGTTGGTTCATACCCTTGAATAATGCTCATAAAAGTTATTTATCCTTTGGTTTATATTAAAATATCTAATGTTACAAGTAAACTAATTAGCTTTTTTAGCCAAGGATAGCCAAACTACTACATTGTAATGCCTTGAATTTTCTAAAATTAATTTTAACAATAAAATGACTTTTCGAAAAACCCAAAAGGGTGAAATTGAAAATTTTGAGAATTTCATTATTAAAAATTTTGAGACACAAAATATCCAAATATAGTAAAACTAGATTGTATGAAATTTTGGAACTCTTATGAGAGCGAAGTTCCCATCTTGAATGTTTAGAGAATAAAATTTGTCTTCTAAATTTAATTATTGGTGAACGAAGAATTGAAACTAGGACTAAAAGTACCCAGTTATAACCCTTATGAAGATAATTAATTTAACTACTTTGTATTAAGATTTCATGGTCATTAGTACTCGATGAGTGTGCTAACTTTGGACTTAAAGTAGAGAAAATAGGCAAATTTCTAAAAAGCCTACTTGAAGTCAAAGATAAGAAGTTGAATTCCATTTTTTCCATTTTGCCCCTCATAAGTAGGTTTCCTATTCTTTTTCCACACTGCTCGGCTGCTTCCTTGCAGCACACACATATTTTGAACTTGGAGCTTTCTTTACATTTCTTTTTCTCTCTCTTCAAGTGAGCAATCATTCCTTTATGTTATTTTTCCAAATTTTTATTAATGATTTTACTCTTCTTCCTTTTTAATTTGATATCAAAATTATGTTGATTCACTAAGTAAAATCCAAGTCATGAATTTTTAAAGCCGATGGCCACTATTCATTTTACTATTTAACCTCGAAACTAATATGAATTTTCTGGTGTTTTTAAGGCTCAAATTTTCTATTTCTAGTTTGTTTTTATGGATTGAAGTGATGATCTAATGATATTTGACCATTTGATGTACAAAACTCTTGAAAATCCAAGGAATCTAATATGTCTTCTCTCTTGTTCATGAAGAGTGTTGGAGCTTTTGGTTAAGTCAGTTGGATTTTTTGTTCTCAGCCATTTTTTATGAGTAATTCTTACCTTTTTTGTGAGTTATAAAATAACTAATTGATGCTAAACCAGTGATTAGTTGTTTATATTAAAGAAAGTGGATACTATGTAAACTTATGGTAAAAAAAATCACTTTGATTGGTGTTCTGAAGGAAAAAATAGTGATTTGATCGGGAAAGCTTGATTTTATGATTAGTTCTTCTATGATTAAGAGTTGGCTAAGTTAACATATGAAGTATAGTTAAGGAAAAAAAGAGTTATCCTTGTAAATGTGTATAGTTGCACTAAGAACATGTATAAATTTAGATGTGCGAGTAGAATTGCAAGCATTATCATGAGCCTATCAAAGTCAAGTAGAATCATGATTAGAATTACGAGAAACAAATGTGAAGGCTTTGATTTGACTTAAGCCAAAATAGTTCAAATTATAAGTCGTTTGCAAAAAGTTGCAAACCTTCGAGAAGTCTAGGATTATACACAATCCAAATCACAAGCAAGATAAAAAATAAGGCTAGAAAAGGTCGATTTGAATTATGCAAGAATAGACAAAAACTTTGATTTGAATAGTAATGGCAAGAAGGTATACTCTATTTATGCAATTAGAATCGTGAATTATGTGTAAGGAAGGGCGATTTGAATCGTAAGCCTTGAAATTGGAATATAAGTTAGATTAGTTTGAAACACTTATAAATTATAACATCTTCTTATAATGGTATGGATAATTTGGTGGGGTTTGGAAGTGATTGAAGAATGAAACAATAGAGTACAGAGAATTAATCTTGTGAAAATATGTTGGGAATTGAGAGATTACACTTTTAAAAGTAAATGATTTGGATCCTTGGATGGATAAAATGAATAGTGATATCATGACAATAATATGCAAGATAAGGTGATGGTGAAGGATTATACATTAAGCGGTATGAATTTTAGCTAATTCGAATATAATAGTTAAAAAATTCCAAATGGGTAACTCATAAGCTAATAATAATGTATTGAGTGATTGGTTAGTCCTATTGGTATTGTGATGATAAACTTGATGGCTATTAAAATAATGGGAGAATTGATGTATGATTATACTAGTGGCGGGCTGTAATCCATGTGATTAGAATTGTGATGAAAAACCATATAATTGTGATTGATACTTGATGTGAATGTATGCTATGATTATTATGATGAATGATAAGTAATAATGATAAAATGTAATGGAATGCAAATTTGGAAACATGATCGTTATGAGGAAAGATAATGTCTAAAATCTTGAGATGAGATCTCCCTAGGAAATGATATGTGATATGAGGATGACGAAATGGGAATAATAGATATTATGATAATTTGATGGAAAAACATGTAATTATGTCGATAGTGGAAATGAATTATGTAACATAATTGTGATGAGAAATGATATAGTGGAAATATTGAGAATTGCTCATGAGATATTAGATGATTTATGATATATGATATGATGAAAGTGATATTGATAATTGTCTTGGCAGTGTGATTGAATTTGAAATTGAATACAAATGTGTGGTTTGATTAGTGAAATGATGATATTGTTTATATTAAGGAATTTCCTTAGGAGAAATAAGATAAATTGTGATTAATGTTGATGAAGTGTGATTGATGTATGTGATATGTAAAAATGATATAATGTGAATGACAAATATCATGATACTCTTGAAATATTTGAATTTCCCTATGGCAAATGATGAGAATGAAATAGGATGATGGGTTATGGTGGGATATATGAATTGGATCCTAGATTTGCGCATTCCAATATGGAGGAAGGATATAAGGCGGGTGCTGGAGGAAAAAGGCTAGGTTTGTGCAAGATAACATGGGAACTAAGTAACAATGAGGACTTTAAATGTCATTATTATTATTTTGTTTATGCACCTGGCCTGTATGCCTTGAAATGTTAAATTGTAAGATGATAATGTGACTTGAAATTGTAATAATTGAGGTTAGCTATTGGAGCTATAATACTTATATTTCCTTATATTATGTTGATGAGGATGTTAGGTGATGCCACCCAGAAGCTGATCATTTATGAGTTATGTGAAACACTAAACAGAGATAAAGTGTGATAAAACAACATGATGATTAACGATGAGGATATAAGGTCACATGAAAATCATGGTTCTTTACAATATTCGATTGTGAATGTGTTATAATATCATTCAAGGATTAGTCTTTGGAATTCTATGTTTTATTCATTAAATTTGGCACAAATTATGAATGCTTGGCTATGGCATATATGTGTATTATCATTTAATGATAAATTCGTAAGTTAGGTATGGATTTATCTCATTGAGTCCTAGACTCGCTCTTCTGTGGACCATTTTTCAGATTCTCAGAATAATGCTGCTATTCCTCCATCGGAACATAAGGATGGATGCTAATCCTATTGAAATAATGGTTGATATGTTCACAACCATCGTAGTGAGTCTTTAGAAGCATATGAGGATAGAATTCATTATATACACACATTATTTTGAAAATTTGATGTAAATCTAAAACATTACTATTTCCAGAGCATCTATCATATATGGGTTGTGACACTTATGCATTACATAAATATGTTTTAATCTCAATATCTCACTTTCCTTCTATAAGAGTATAATTTCACAACAAATCAATTGAATTTAAATAAAAAAGATTTGAAAATATTAAAATAAGTATGAGCAATGATAGTTCATGATAACCAGAGTAAGGGCTGGTGATTATCAATCGGCGATTGATATTCACACTGGTCATGGCCAGAAATTTAGATCATAACATACATAAAGGCATCATTATATTTTTTTCCTCTTAATTTATCTGTTTTGTAGAAGCTAATATAGAAGAAATAATGATTTTGCTTAGAAAAGCAAGCTACATACTCTTTTGTGCTGGAGTAATCAAAATGTCATGGCAATGGTTTGTAAGGCTTACATTTCATCCAAGTAAGCCCAATCTAATAAGGATTACTTGAAGAACAAGCAAAAGTGCATGGAAACCAAGTTTTGACTCATCAAAATCTTCTATAGATAGGTCTTCTACCGCTTAAAGAAGATACATCGAACATTTGCTTTCAAACTTGCTTACATTTTCTCTAAGTGCTTTTCAAGTTATGAAATTCTTCTTCTACTCTTAATGCTCCAACTTGCATACCTATACTCTTGAGTGTTTGAGTCTTGATTGTAAATCTTTTTAAGAGATCTTAATAAAAATACTTCTTGTGAGGTATAAGTTAGAGATTAAGAAAAAGAAAGTGTTTCTTGGTAAGATCTTGAAAGCTTAGGATAAATTATATGATAAAGCTTGGTAAAAGGTTCCTGTGAGAAGAATAAGTGTGATTATTATAAAATGGGTGATTGTGAGATTAAGTGGTGTAACTTATCTACAATTATTGGATACTTAAAATGATCCATGGGAGCTTGAGAAGAAAAAAATAGACTTGAGATGGATTTTCTCTTAGATCATTGAACCTATATAAAAATATCTCTACCATCTTCTCTTATCCCTACACTATTATTTTTTTTAGTTAAGTTTCACATTCATCAAAACATTTTTACAAAAATATTTTCGATTAAATAAAGGGATCTACTTAAAAATTTTATTTTATAAAAGTTAATTCACCCTTTGGCCTCCTAGATCTATTAATTGGCATCAAAGCGGGTCTCACTTTTTTAAAGTTCAACCATTTTGTGAGTAAAGATCTTATAAGTAATAGAGTTCTAAGGACATAGACATAGACTAGAGGGACACTCAATAATTAGACTCCCACTTTTTGCTATAGTCAACTATGACTATTGGAAGTTTAGAATGTTGATCTTCATCAACTTCACAGACATAAGTGTATGAAAAGTCATTAGAGAAGGATATGAGATACCAACTAGGTGTGAAGGTGGAAGGCTAGTCCCCAAGCCTGAAAATGACTAGACGGAGGACAACTATAAGAACGAAGAATGAAAATCCTAAAAAGGGACTAACTAAGTGAATTCAAAAAGATCTTTAAATGTACTACAGTTAAAGCCGTGTGGCATAAACCAAAAGTCACCTGTAAGGGACTAACCAAGTGAAAGAAATTAGAATAAATATGTTTATACATAAATATGAAATATTCAAAATAAAAAAAGATGACAAAATAAAGCTTATGTTTAAAAGGCTCTCTGCCATTGTGAATGATCTTCACAATCTTGGAAGAATCATTCCAAATAGGAAACTTGTCATGAAAATCTTAAGAACTTTACCTAAAAGATGGCAATCCAAAGTGGATGCAATCCAAGAAAGAAATAATCCCTCACTAATTTCTTAAGATAAATTAAGAGGTAAACTCATAGTATGTGAAAGAACATACATGAAAAAAGGTTATGACAAGAAAAAGAAGAATATTGCCTTCAAATCATCCTCTAAGGATAAAGATGAAGAAGAAAATGATGATGATCAGGAAACAAAAAGTCAAGATGAAGAGGTGGCCTTAATGGCAAAACATTTCTTTAAAATGTACAAAAAGAGAGGTGGTTTTAAATCTAAACCACTTCAAAGAAGAGAACAATTCAAAGATGAAACAAGTAATCAACCTTTGACTTGTTTTGAATGTAAAAAACCTGGTCACAAGAAGAGTGATGGTCCAAGGTTGAAAAGAAAGTTATGAAAGAGACTAACTAAGAAGAAAGCTATGATGGTTATTTGGGATGATGAATACATATCATTTGAAGAGGAGCTAGAAGAAGATGATGAAGAGAAAATCACAAACTTTTGCTTCATGGCCAAAGGTCTAGAAGATGAGGTAACAAGTGATGAACCTAAATCTCCTTTAACTTATGATGAATCGTATGACTCTTTTGACAACTTGATGGAAGATTTTCACAACATTTTGACAAAATATTTTTTAATTGCTAATGAAAAATCCTCTTTAACAAAAAAGTTAGAATCTTTGAAGAAAGAAAAACAAATTTTGATAAAAGAAATAGAGTCTTCCGAAAAGGAAAACAAAAATTTGAGAAATAATACAAAGAGTTTGAAAATATAAAATAGTAAAAGTAGATCCAAGTTAGAGCATCAATCCTCCAATCTTAAAAAGGAAGATAAATACTCTAACTAATGACCTTCCTTAGTTTATCAAAGGAAAGAATAACTTGGATACCATTTTAGGAATCCAAAGGTATTCTTTAGAAAAAGAAGGATTAGGATACTCCCAAACTAATGATTAAAAGTATTAAAAAGAATTCTTTGTGAAAGCATCATGTTCATCAAGTTCTTATACTACTTGCAAGTATTGTGAAAATAAAGGATATATAGCATCTTCATATGTTGTAAAGAAAAGAAAACATGTGAGGAAAGACCAAATTTGTATACCAAAAAATGGCAATAATTTTATGAAAGTATCAACTAACCCCCCAAGGGTCCAAAAAGGTTTGGATACCTAAAATGATGTAATCTTTTGTTGTAAGTGTGTCTTAAATCCACAATCAATAAAGATGATTAGTTTCTAAATAATGTACGTTCAAGATACATGATTGTATACCCAAACAAGTTTTCATTTTCCAAGCCAATAAATGGAGGATATCATCCTTGGCCACAACACTCAATGCAAGACCACAAGTATAGGTAAGATAGGTATGGACTCTGCCTCTATTAATAATGTTCACTTAGTTGATGGTTTTAAACATAATCTTTTTAGCATTAGTCAACTATATGATAAAGGTTTTAAAGTTATTTTTGAATCATCTCATTGCATAGTTCAAAATAAAAAGAACAATACAATTTGTTTTATTAGAAAAAGAGTTGATAATATGTATGTTTCATATATGAAAGAAATTTCATCAAGCTCAATAAAATGTTTTGCATCCATACATGGTGAAAGTTGGTTATGGCATAGAAGACTTGGCCATGTTAACATATGTTTCATCTCAAATTTATCTAAAAAGGACCTTGTTATAGGTCTTCCAAAAATAAATTTTAAAAATGATCACTATTATGAGCATTTTTTGGTATCATGCAAATAGGCTGGCAGAGGCCTAATAGAAGACGAGACCAGTAGGATGAAGCCCAGACCTTTTTAAAGACTAAGGTCACTCGACAGAGGCACCAGCTCGCTAACTGTGAGTTCGGGATGCAGTACGAAGCCAAGGCAGAAATACAGGCTTGCCAGAAGAGTCTCTACTCACGTACCCAATAGTTTGCCTAGTGCGAGCTCACTTCACCGAATGCGAATTTAACCTCGCTAGCCGAAGGACAGCGATGACCCTGGACGAGGGCTCCAGCTCGTAGAAGGTATCATCTCACCCATTTAAAGGTCCCATTGAGATTAAGCACGAGGCAAGCATCTACTTAGATAACCTGTAAAGCTAACTTGCGAAAAGCAGCTAAAAAGACCCATTTTCAGAAAGCAATATGTAAAAGCCAAATTGTAGGAGTCTGTACTATCTTGTCTATTTATTATTTGATGTAATATATTTATAACTTGTAAAATTACATCTGTAATCCCTGATTGTGGTTGTCGAGGCCAATCAAGATTAGAAATTTATAACTGAGCTACTTTACTTACTACTTACAGTATAAGGCAACATCGGGTCGAGCCTTTGGATCATTCTAATGATAGCAATCAGATTAAGAGGTAAAAATGAGGGGAGGTTGGCACTAACTATCCTAATAGAAAACACAATAATGCAAAAATGTAAACAATGGTAAGTAAACAAACCAGCCCAAGGGAATTCAATAAACTTGAGATTAATGTATCCTTGATCACTAAATGTTCATCCAATTGTTAATCATATTTTTCGGCCTTAAATTATAACAAGAAGCCTTGAAATGATTAATGAGCCCTCTACTAGATAAGCAGCTAGCATTTAGTTGATTAAGGTTAAAAAGATTAAGCATCCAATTAAGCCAAAATCACCTTAAGAAACCAGAACTCAGCCAAGCAAACAATCCATCAAAAGCTCAATGCATTGTTTAGTTTCTACCATCATCTTCCTATAAGTGATTATTAAGCAATAATTACATAATCAACCAAATCAAATGAAGCCATTCAATTTAGAATTCATAGCAAAATACAGAGGAAAGGAGAAGAAATAACAAATAATTAAATGCAAGGTGAAAGCAGGATCTCAACATTAATTTTCAAGTAGCTAATCCCTTGGACTGATTACAAAGTTTAGCCTTCTATGGAAGGCACCAAATTACAGAGAAAATGAAGAAGAAAACATGCTACTCTACCTCTAGAAGACTCCTTAAAACTCCATTAAAAACTTCACTTAAGTTTTCCATTCAAGCGTGCTTAACCCGAGAAAAGAGAAGCTAGCTGCTGATTGGTGGAGTAGGGTAATCATGATGGCCGGTGTAGTATGGTTTTGCTTGCTACCATTCCCTTTGTGTGTACTATGCCATTGTAGATTGCTTCTTTGATTTTTTACTAACTTACAGCTGGTTGAGTGTGAGCTGGTGCAAGGGATAATCCACTGGGCTCAAGTTTCATGCTAATTGGGACATAAAAATCCAATTCTGCAGAGGCCCATCTCATTAGTATTCTGCCTCTATTTTGTAGCTCCATTTGCATGCCCAAAATGATGGATTCAGGTCTGGAAGTCTTATGAAAGTTGTAGCATTATGTCTTAACTTCCATTTGGGCTTAGTTTGACCTCATTTAGCCTTCTATAACTCTAGATATTGCCTGATGAATGCTCAGAGGTCGGGTTGCACGAGACAGACTAAGATAACATTTTGGTTTTAGATTAAGCTCTAATTTTAGATATTCAATTATGAGATTCAGCTTTAGAGATCTTCATAAAAGTTGTAGAGCTATGTCTTATCTTTCTTACAAGATAAGAATCACATTAATTGGACAATCGTAGCTCAAGTTATAACTAAAATATAGAAACTGCTCAACAAAGCCAAATACTACAGAATTTTCCATAATGATTTCAATTGACACCACACTATGAATATGTAATAACAGCTGAAACAAGTCAGTTTGGCCCTTAAAAAGCTCAGTGAGAGGACAATTAAATGAGTAAAATATTTTATTATCAACCCCCTAGCCTCTATAAATAGGAGGGGGAGATCATTGTAAAAGGGGGGCAAGTAAAGAATACAGGCAAAGACTCTGCCAAAACAATGAGAGAGAACTTGTATAGTGAGAGAGCATTGGCATTGTAACTCTATTAAATTACATAGAGAAACCACTGGATAACAAAAAATACAAACCATTATAGATGTAGGGGCCATAATGGCTTTAGCTAAACCACTATAAAAACCTTCTGTGTCCCTTGTTCTTCCTCCTTTTCACTCTTTTTCTTATTAGAACTTGTGTTATCGGCTTACAGTTTGGGGTGTTGAAGAACTGTTTGGGTTGACTAAAGTTTAGGTCTATTGAACCAGATTTTATCATCAACATTTTGGTGCTAGAAAGAGGGCCCCTGACTACATCTTTTCTCTTTAATTCACTATTCAGCTATAATGGCAAGGTGAAGAACTACCAGGGGCATCAGTGCTGCCACCAGTTAACCTAATTGGTACTGATGCTGGCATGGCACCAACAACCCCTCACTAGCTTGTTGCTTCTGAGAATGATAGAGTTCAAGCATGGCACCAGTGTTAGGAGGCACTTGAAAATGTAACGAAGGAGTTGGTTGACGTGATTAGAGTGTTGGCTCATGCATAAGCCTAAGGCATGCAAAGGCAAATTAAGCCTACAGTCCCCGGAAGGGAACCCCAATGGCCAGGAGTGTAATAGGAGAAGTCCCATAAAGGGGATCATTTACGAGTCAAATCCATCCTCTTGCACAATTCACGATCGAGGTCAAAGGTCCATTAAGCTCACAAGGACCGTGATGGAGATAATCAATGACACGAGAGCTCATGTTGAGAAGGAAGCCTGAGCTGGGTCAAACACAGAACCTCTGCTCACCATTCCCACAATTGGGAGGATTCTAAGAGCCATCGATCCTCTAGCCATTGGTCTGAGACAAAAGACTTTATGATCGAAGAGTTGTTCTAGAGGGTCCAACAAGTTAAAAAGTAACTTACAGCTTAACACCAATAAGCCCATTACCAGGAAATGACCCCGTCCATTAAAGAAATCCAAATAAAGCCCTTTCTTTACAAATTTAAGGTCCCCAATATCCCCCAATACAATGGGAACAGTGACCCGTATGATCACCTGGACACATTCAACCTCTAGTTGGATTTTCAAACAACCAGCTCGCTGTCAAATGTCATGTCTTCCCAGCCACCCTTGGGGAAATATATGGGCATGGCTCAGGAATCTTCCAGCTCGCAGCACTCATAGCTAGGAAGAGTGCCAAACAAAATTCTTCTGATAATATCAGGCATTGAAAAGGTAGCTCACACCGACTTATCATCTCGCAATAGTTTTTCAATGGAGAGATGAGTCATTAAAAGATTATATCACTAGGTTTAGACATGAAGTCAATAATATAGAAAATCCCTTGGATGAAAGTATCCTCACCACAATCTCAGCTGGGCTTCACAAAGATGGGAAACTGTATGAGTGGATATACAAGTCCCTAGTGAAGGACTTAGGGGAATTTCATGAGCGAGCTACCAAAGAAATTAGGTGGGAAGAAACCTTTAGCCTAGAGATGTTCGGATATGAAGATGAGGCAAGTGGTTTTGGTTGGGGGAATGAAGATGAAGACATCTAGAATGGTTCTGACAATAGACCTACGAAGAAGTCCAAAAGTGAACGGTCTCAATGCCAAGGTTGCCATGATGGCTACAACACTCTATCTAATACATCAGAGCACATTTTTATGACTGAAAAAGATAGATAAGACTTTGAGAAGCCCTAACCTTTAAAAACTCGTAACAAGCGCAGATGCAATAGAGATCAATTTTGTGTCTACCATGATGAGGTTAGGCACAATACTTTAGAATGTTGGGCACTCAAAGATGCCATTGAGGACCTCATCAAGAGGGGATGCTTGAGATGCTATGTACAATGACCTCAATAGCTCCAGTGTCCACAACAACAGTGGCTTTAGCATCTTTTAATTTTCTCTTTAATATTATTTGGATGTAAACAAAGCATTCCAATTTGTCTTCAGAATCTAATGTTAGATATTTTTTGAACAAATTTTCAAGAAAACCTAAGCACGGGCTCACATGGTAATCTTGCGTTGCATATTATTTATCCTGAAACCCCCAATCTCACATAAGATCACCAGCCATTCAGCATAAGATTGCCCCTAATCTGGCACAAGATTGCCATACATCCAAGCACAAGATCGCCAGCCATTCAGGCACATGATCACCCTCAATCTAGCACAAGATCTTTCCTATTCTAGCATAAGATCACGAGCCATCTTGGCAAATGATCACTCCCATTCTGGCATAAGGTTGCCAACCATTCAGGCACAAGATTGCCTCTAATCTAGCACAAGATCACCAGTCATTCGGGTATAATATCGCTAGCCATTCAAGCACAAGATTGACCCTATTCTAACACAAGATATCACCAGCCATATGGGTACGAGATTGCCCCCATCTTGGCACAAGATTGCTAATTGTCTGGGTATGAGATTGCCCTTATACATGCATAAGACTGACTTTCTTAGGCACCATATGTGTGTGGCTACTTACTAGCTTTCCAACTAAGAAACCTATTATTCGTAGCTTTCATGTGACCAATTAATCATAACTCTTATGTGACCTATTGATCACAGCTCTCATGCATCTTATTGATTGTAGCTCTCATGTAACCTATTGCTCGTAGCTCTCACACTATGCTAGGCTAAAAAGTGCATCTGTATAATTTATCTGGATACTCAATCTTGCACTAACTAGGGCGTTCAAGCACCCCGATGCTCAATCTTGTTATAAGCTCAAGCATTCCAGTGCTCAAATTTGTCACCCTTGGAGATGGACTACTACAACTAATTGGTCGCTTAAGAAGGCATATATCATTTTAAGTCATGATTTAGTAACTTAAGCCCATTTATATAAGTTTTTCTTTATTATTCATGGTCGATTGACTGACCTACTGGGTGTCCATTTTATCAAATGATTGTTAAGTTATGATTTATAGGAATCTATTTATGACAATATGCATAGTCTTTTATAGAACATCCAACATAATGCAGAGGAAAATGGAAACGTTTATTCGATGCCTCCTTCAGCAAGGTAAATTCATACAGAGTTCTAAACCAAGTGCAAAGTTCAAAAATGAAATGTAAAATTACAAGATCAAATCCTAGGGAGCCTGATCTCTAGGGGTTAGGCTCTTATGGGAGGAGGAATCAATGCATGGGACAAGCTATTTGTCTATCATTTGATTAACAGGGATTTCTGTGACCTGTGGGCTATTTTCTTTTTGAATTGCACCTTTGGTAGGGGCTTTGCTTACAAACTTCACACATTTATGGGAAGATCTAGCTTTAATGGCTTTCTTCTTGAAACCCTCAACAGCCTCAAGGGATTTTTGTCTGAAGAATGAAAAATCCATATCTGGGTGCCGCTCCCATAAAGTGTATAAGAAAGAGGATAAGGTCTTGGATTCTTCTTTTTCTACTGCCTTCACCACTAGCTCAGTATTCTCTACCTTGGCTCTAGTGACCTCCTCTTGCTTTTAGGTGACCTCCTTCTTGGCTGCTTCCAGTTCCTTCTTAGCAGCCTCAGCCTGTCGCGTAGTAGCTTCAGCTCGCCATATCACTGCATTGACACCCTAAAATGTCACACCCAGGTCACGTTTCACCTTTGATAGTTCCTTAATAGCTTTGTTAAGATTAGTTGTGATAGCCTCATGACTTGCCACTTCGTGAGAACAAGCTTCCTTAGCCTCCTTTTGAGTAACCTTAGCATTCATTACTTTACTCTCAAGCTCCAGCGCCCTAGTGGTTATAACAGCCAGGTCATCTACAAGCTTAGCATTCTTTTCCTCCCAGGCTTGGAGTGTCCCCCCCATCTTCACTATTCCTAGCAAACTTGAAAAATCAAATAGGTTAAGATTAGATCACGAAGGAACAAAATAATTAGGGTGAAAGGACGCTACTTACTAATAAGCCTTGATAAGTGGTATAGTGTATCAGCCCCTTACTTAAGACCTTATTTGTTTCCAATAACTGGGGGCTGGTGTGAGGTCCCAGGATCTCCTCTACATTCTCCTGGATGAAATTGAAATACCCTTGCATGTTTGGACCAAGGCTCAGACAATGCTCTTCAGTCACAACTATGCGAGCCTTCCATTTTGAAGAAGTGGTGACCTTCTTCCTCTTGTTTACTTTTTACCTCTTAGTAGGTGGCTCGAATGCAACCGTGACCTCAACCACCTCAGTCACCTTAGGATGCGAGGTGGGAGCTAACTCTTGAAGAGGCATTGTAGTCAGTTTAGAAGGAGACTAATTTGAAATAATGGGGGCTATTGCAGCATCACGACTTGGCAAGGTCACGACAACCTCAAGTTCTTTAGACTCATCGGAAGGTGGACTTCGAAGAAGGAGCTTGACCATTTCCTCATAATCTTCAAAACTTGCTGGATCAATTTCCCTTACCTGGCGAGCTTCAATCTCTCTAGTGAGTTTAATGTTCAATGCTAGAATAAGCTTATGGGATCGAAGGAGGTTGTTATCAAATCTAAAATCATTTTTTAGGTCACTGATAGTAAGAAATCGGTGTAACACTTTAGCCTCCTCAGCTTCAATCACTGGCATCTCTTTGCCAACCTCGGCTATAACAGTAAGACAAAACGTCATAAACAAAAACATGGATTCATAGTAGCTCACATGACCTTGGCTTGCTTACTAGGCATTAGAACAAAATAGAAGTTATGAAGAGGACACAAAGACAAGCACAAAACGTAAAACCAATAAGTCTTATATTGTCCTACATTTGATTTGCCCTTGGCATCCCTCTAAGGCAAAACCCTTTTGAAATCGGAATGTTGAGCTGAAAGGTAATAGATCCCATCCGGAGAACTTGTACTCCTAATGCTATAAAGATGGCACAAAACTCTTGTAGATGGTGGTAGATGATTGCTTCTCAAGTACATGAGCACAAAAGAAGTGAGTTGGGAGTAGGAGTTTGGGGTTAGCTGAAAGGGACAGGCCTCAATTTGTTCATCGGATTAATAATACATGGATGAGTTAGAAATCTGAGCCCAGCATCAAGATGCTGGGTAATGACAACAACAAACCCTTGAGGTAGATAGGCTGCATGGTGATTAGAGGAAGGTGCCATGAGATAACAACCTTTGGGGATATGATAGCATTCAACTATGTTATCGAGCTCGTCCAGTTCAATGGTCGAAGGATAATGCTTAAATACTGAACGATCTAAAGGCCTCTCAGTGATTTGTTACCCTTCCCTGAGATCAGGTTGAAGAATAGATTACTCAGCAACCTCATCACTCTTGGGGGTTGCTTTAGCTAAGATGAATGCTAGCTCCTCATTTCGAGTTGGGGAATTAGGCTCATTGTTACTCCCTATATGATGACTTTGGTGTCTATAAGTTGTAGACATCTATATAAAATGGCAAATAATCAGGTCATTTCAAGCAACCATATCGCTTCAAATAGACCCTATCAAAAGAGCTACAGTTACTCTTCGTTAGACAAAAATCTCTTATACAGCAGATCATACACACCTCAAGCCACCCTAACAGAGGTCTAAACTATTAAAAACCTAAGAGGGTTTAACTATTAAAGCTAGCTGACTATTAAATCCCTAAGAAGATAGAAAGCTAAATCTAACAATCTACAGCCTAAAAACTAGCAAGCAAAATGTCTAGCAGCAGATAGGCATTCGTTATCGGAGCAAGCAATGCTATACCAGAAACTTATAAAGCACAACACTCTAAGAGTACGGGTCCTGAGAAGGCTTATCATGTCAAAAGGATGAATCTAGTTCCAAAACAAATGAAGGTAAGATGAATTTTGGATGAAATGATCAATTGACTGCAACGACAATGACAAAATCAATGGAGTAGGAGAATGAGACCAAAAATTGCTACTCAAGAGCTTGAAAAGCAAAACATTGAGAAATGAGAAGGAAAATAGGGGTTTTTTCTCATCTTATAAGGCTCTAGCCACCCAGCCATTCAATGCAAAAACTAATTAATTGCCTAGGATTTGACGGTCTAGAAAATTGCCAAGCTCAGTTATCAGTGTATTGGTAGTAATGGGAAAGTGTGCATATTAAATACGGTAATGATAGTGAGGGCAAATGAAGTGATAAAATAAAAATTTGAATGACAACATCATGCATTGCAGTTTGTCAGTCTTTGCCAGTGAACTACAACTCCTAGTTTGTGAAGGGAACTAAAAGTTTGGGAGGGGGCTAATGTTATAGGCATTTTTTGGTATCACGTAAATGGGCTGACAAAGGCTTAATAGAAGATGAGACTAGCCGAAGGAAGCTTAGACCTTTTTAAAGACTAAGATCACTGGACAGAGGCACCAACTCACTAACTGCGAGCTTGGGATGTAGTACGAAGCCAAGGCATAAATCTAGGCTCGCTAAAAAAGTCCCGACTCACGTAGCCAACAATTCACCTAGTGTGAGCTCGTTTCGTTAAATGCAAATTTGACCTCAACCAGTGATGACCTTGGGACAAGGGCTCCAGCTCACAGAACGTATCATTTCAGCCATCTAAAGGCTCCACTGAGATTGACCATGAGGTAAGCATCTACTTAGACAACTTGCAAAGCCAACCTATAAAAAGCATCCAGAGGGACCCACTTACAGAAAGCAATCTACAGAAGCCAAATTGCAGGAGTCTATATTGTCTTGTCCATTTATTATTTGATATAACATATTTATAACTTGTAAAATTATAATTGTAACCCCCCAGCCTTTATAAATAGGAGGGGAGATCATTGTAAAAGGGGGCAAGCAAGGAATACAGCCAGAGACTCTGCCAAAACAATGAGAGAGTACTTGTATAGTGAGAGAGCACTGGCATTGTAACTCTGTGGAATTACATAGAGAAATCACTAGATTACAAAAAATACAAACCACCGTAGATGTAAAGGCCATACTGGCTTTAGACAAACCATAATAAAAAGCTTTTGTGTCCCTTGTTCTTCCTCTTTTTTACTCTTTTTCTTGTTAGAACTTGTGTTATTAGCTTACAATTTGGGGTCTTGAGGAACTGTTTGGGTTGACTAAAGTTTGGGTCTATTGAACCAAATTTTACCATCAACTATGTGACACATGCAAACAAGGCAAACAAATGAAATCATCTTTTCAACCAATATATGTGGTTTTAACATCTAGACCTTTGGAACTCATTCATATAGATTTACTTAGTCCAATAAAAACTTTGAGCTTTAGAGGAAAATTGTACAGTCTTGTTATAGTAGATGATTTTTCTAGATTTACATAGGTATATTTCCTTACTCATAAAGATAATACATTTGAAATCTTTGACAAATTTTGCAAGAAAGTTCAAAATGAAAAAGATCTTTGTGTAGCCAAAATATGAAGTGACCATTATAGAGAATTTGAAAATCACAAATTTAAGAATTTTTAAGAAAATAATGGAATTGGTTATAACTTCTCTTGTCTTAGGATGCTCTAACAAAATGGGGTTGTGGAAAGAATGAATAGGATATTACAACATATGACTAGAATGATGTTTTGCAAAAATAATTTAACAAAGTATTTTTGGGTTGAAGCTATGAATACTTTTTGTTATCTTTTAAATAGATGCTTCAAAAGATCTATATTGAAAAAGACACCATATGGGCTATGAATGGGAAGAAAACCTAACATTGTTTACTTTCATGCATATGGATGCAAATGCTTTATTTTAAATAATGGAAAAGAAAATCTTGCAAAATTTGACTCAAGAAGTAATGAGAAAATTTTTGTTGGATACTCTAACACAAGTAAAACTAATAGATTGTATAACAAAAAAAACTTTTGTCATTGAAGAGTTTATACATATTTTATTTAAGGAATCTAATGAATCATTTTTGAGAAAAGCAACTAGAAATAGATGAAATAATCCTAAAGGGGCAAGATTTGAAAGAGTAAGCCTAACCAAGCGAGAAAGCTTAACTTGATGCTCAAACTCCACAGAAACAGGATGGTTACTCTTTCGAGATTAATGAAAAAGAAAAACCTCCTTCCAATCAAGAATAAGAAAATAACGAAGTTCCTCATTGAGAAAGTGAACATCTACCTAGGGAATGGAGACATCATTTGAGTTATGTTGGTGTATGCCCTAGAAGCCAATCACAGGATGATTGTTTTTGCATACATTGTTTTACGTTTTAATGGAAATTCAATTATTATTTTTTGGTTATATCTGCGTAATATAAATAAATATAATAATTATCCCTAGAATAATTTGTTA
>JANHAO010007684.1:0-19925 GCA_026873985.1 Saraca asoca | reverse complement strand
ACACATTGCAAATGTTCACAACAACAAACCAAATTGAATACAAACTGAAAGCACCGGTGTTTGTACTTGTGAGAGCATTCTATTTTAGACTCCATATGAGGATAGATGCAATGAGCTAACAACACACCATTTTACAATGAAAAATCAATCCTTTCAATTCCGGGTAATTGATTCTCCGTCCTAAAAGTAATTAATTAGTCTCTCTATAACAAATCCACATCTCAATTAAATAAGCTAATCAGTTTAATTGTTTCTTACGAATGTCACTATTATTCATGGTAGGAGTTACCTTTAATAAATTATCCATAACACCATTATGATAGACTTTAAGTGAGTATATGTTAAGTTGTAATTTGTTTAAAGCCTTACTCTTGAAAACTTTAATAGGAATTATATTTATGAACCCGAAACATGATATGATATTATTAAGTATGAGTCTGAAAATGATTTTATATTCAACATCATTTGCATATTTTCATTTTGATAATTTTAAACAAGAAAAAAATTAATTTCTTAAACGCATACGTACGTGCATTATGCTCGTGATAACTGACATGTTTTGTTGTTACACTGTTACAAAATTAGTCTTCAAAAGAGAAAATGGGATCAAATGAACAAATTTGTGTTAAAAGTCCAAGTCAGTTAGATAAGAATACCATGCCTTTTAGGCTTAGCAGATACTATCCAGCAAGGTGTTGAAAACGAAAAATAAAATCAATGAATGGGCATTGATGTGTTATTACATGCTTGATTGGCTGCTATCATGTCCATCCATAACTTACGCTTTCGTATCTAACTGATTTGGATTTCAGCCTGTACGACACGCCAAATCAATTTAATACACTGTAATATCTCCATGAGTGTCAGACAATCAAAAGAAAGAGACTGATAAATTTGAAGAACAAGCGCAATCCATTGTTAGGCCACTGAACACTTCAAGCCTCAAC
Source organism: Saraca asoca (assembly GCA_026873985.1). Lineage (NCBI taxonomy): Eukaryota > Viridiplantae > Streptophyta > Magnoliopsida > Fabales > Fabaceae > Saraca > Saraca asoca. The sequence goes on along the minus strand of JANHAO010007684.1, from coordinate 18,978 downwards.
ATGACGAATTGGAAGTAATACAGCCTACTTACAGCTTGATAGCCAGAACCCAGAAGTTCCACTTTTATTGCAATATTGCATATAAGATACAACAATTTTTCTAAGTGATCATCCTTAACCTACCGGACACGCTCAGTCATTAGCTCTGTTTCCATTAAGGACTTCTATTCTATATACATACTTGGAATCCTTGCTATTCTCCTCACAAGCAAACCAGTGTAAATCCACTATCACAAAAAGAAATAGTAAGTTGGTTTGTGAGCAATGGCTTTTACACTAAAACAATTATCCATGTTCTCAATTTTCGTAATTTTCTCAGCTGGTGTATCTAAGGCTGTGTCCCGTTCACGGCATGAAGCTTCCACTGTCAAGCAACACCAGGAGTGGATGGCTAATTAGATGTAATAATAGAGATGTCTGTTGTTTTTCATTTTTAAGTCTCCTCACTCAAAATTATATTGTCTAATTTTATTTATGAACAAAATTATTCTCTAATCATTAATTTTTTTAATCCCCAATCACATAATTCCATTTTTCTAATGTTATTAAATATTTTAAGAATTTAAATTCTATTAAACTAGACAAAATAATTCAACAATTGAAGCATTATTTAATGGACAAAATAGTTTAGAAAATAATTACCTTTTGGGTAATTTATTTGTGAAAATTGTAATATATTATCTAGAAGCTAAAATGGATAAAAATAATTCAAAATAAAGGAGATGCAATGACAAGAAATACACATGTAAGTGAAAATTAAGATGATGGTTCTTACCCAAAAACTTCTTACCAAAAAGCTAACGTCGAAAGTCTATCATTTATAAAAAGTTTTCGTAGGACTGATTGTCAATTCACTTTCTTGCCGGTTTGAAATCCTAACTCTCTCCCCTCCATCTCATGTGATTTGAAGGCACTCTTGCTCTTCCTCTCACTCGCACTCTCTCATCGGCTACAAATGCTTAGCTCACTCTCACTTTCCCTCCCTCAGTGGTTTGAATTGATCTTCTTTGTCTTACTCTCTCTCTATTTCTAGATAACAATTACTTTTTTTTATTTTATTAATGATTGATTCTATGTGGATGAGATGAATATTATACTAAAATAATTTGTTGACTTGTGCATTTATTGAAATTTTACATTGGGTAGTCATGGATTGTAGGTGGATGTCTGCTAATTGGTTTAGTGAATAATATGCAAATGTGGTTGAGGAGTTCATTAGATTTGCTGTCAATAAATATGCTACAAATAGTAATGGTCTCATTAGGTGTCTTTCTATGAGATGTTGTTGTGTTAAGAGAATGAAAGTTGATGAACATAATTTAAATCCCTTTATACTTGGCCTTTTGTCATGTTTAGTGCTTAATTGAATGCTTGGGATTGGTTTTATGGTTTGCTAAGGTTTTGTACTTAATTGAATTTATTAGGTAAATTTATATTGTTTTAGACTATTTTAGGATTTTGGGCATATCTAGAGCTCTGGATCTCAACTTTAGGTGATTTTTGTATTTTGGAAAGCTAAGAGGAGAGGCTAAAAATGTCGTGAAGAGCCCAAAGGCTAATTCAGAGGTCAAACAGGGCCTGGAAGCTGGAGCAAAGTGTAATGTTACGACCCAAAGCCTGACCTAGTATTTTTGCCATAAGTGGAGCTCCTAAAGTCATTTCAATGCAAACTTAAGCTCATGAGTTATCTAAGATCCAAGTATACATCTTCCATGTAGACCTTGAGAGCATGCTACACTATTTTGACTTAATTAAGTGACTGTGAACTTTAGTGATCGAATCTATTAAGAGCTAGACTACTCAAGAATATTTGTCCTAGTGTTTGGCCAATAGCATGGGCTAGAGACCGAATTTTAATGCAAGGTTAAGGCCAGTGGGAAGCTCAGTCATAGATGGCATTTCACCCAAAGATCATCAAGTCCAAAAAGGTCCTTTTCCACCCCAAAACTGTAGCCCAACTTAGAGGTAGTACACTGAACCCATAAATAGCTAGCAGAGCTTCTAGTATAGGATCTTTTTGGTCATTTCTAAATTATCTATGCCTTTTAGAGGAGAAGAGTTCTGCTAGGACAAGACTCCATATGTGTTGTGGGTATTTTTGGTGCCTTACAAATGGGTTGGTAAAAGCCCAATAGACAAGCCAGCTAATAAGAGCCTAGCTCATCTAGGATTGAGGTTGTTAGAGCAAGTCATCAAGTCACCAAATGTGAACTTAGATCATTGGTCAATAAGGGTCAAAGCAACCCAACGTGTAGCTTCAGGTCACTGATGATGAGGTCTAGCCCATAGCTCAAAGTATGCTTTCCTAACCATCAAGTCATTGAAGACGACAATTAAAAGTGAATTAAATGCCTATCCATTATTATCTATTATGAAAGTATAATCAATTGCTTTCAAATTGTAATAGCCTAGCCACTATAAACAAGGGTTGAAATTATTGTACACAAAGAGAGAACCCACATATGTTGTTACTCTACAAAAATATAGAGATAATCAATAGACAATGAAGATAGACTGTTGCTCAGGCAAAAATATACAGAAATAAAACAATCGTGGATGTAGGCATTGAGTTAGGCTGAACCACATTAAAAACTTCTACTGTCATTTTGTTCTTCCTCTCTCCCTTTATTTTGTAATTATACACTCTTAATTTATAGTTTGTGATTTTGGACTTTAGTTAACCGAATTCACACATCAACATTCTAGCACTAAAAGGAGGGCCCTAAACTACATTCTCCTTGATTTTCCATTCAATTGTGATCATTAGAGGAAGAACCACCAGGAGTTCAGACACAGCAGTTGACTAGCCTGAGGGTCAAGTGGAACAGTAATGGGATGTATTACCAATTGGAGGCCTAGTTCTTCCTATAGCAAGCATTTCCACCGTCCTTACCACAGTTGCTGCCACTGGCTTGCCTCCATTGGCCCCTCACTAGTCTGTTGTTATTGTTCTTGGGATTGATGGAGTGGAAGCATGGCATCAACGTTAAGAAGCACTTAAGAACATGGTAAGCGGGCTGATCAAGGCCGTTAAGGCATTGGTTTAGGCAAAACCCAGGAAGTGCAAAAGTAGGTTAAGGTTGCTACGCTTAAAGAAGTACTCTAATAGCCACGGGAAGGAGCTTAAGAGAAAAGGCCAATCAAAGAAGTACTTTAGCACCCTCATTCAATTCGCTCTTCCAACTTATGGCCAATATTGGATGTGCACCAAGCACAAGAGGATGATGATAATTAGTGACGTAGGGGTTCACATCGAGTTGGAGGCTCAAACAAGACCAGTCAAGGACATGTTTCAAATCAATACTCACTAGGTTATGGGCAAAGGAGAAGGCATAAAACCGCAAATTTCCACTCCCATGACCAGGGAATTGTAAAGAGCTAGCAATCTTCCAGCTGTCAATCTGAGGCATAGGACCATACGGTAGAAGAGTTGCTTCAAAGGGTACAGCAATTAGAAGATCATCTTTCGGCTTAGGACTATCAAGATCATTATAAGGGGAGGATGCCATTCACCAGGGAGATCAAGACAAAGCCTTTCCCTCATTGGTTCAAAATTCTTGCCATCCTGTAATACAATAAGAAAAGTGACCCATGCGATCACCTTGATGCATTTAATGTATAGACGAACCTTCAAATAAACAATTCTCTAGTCAAGTGTCACATCTTCCTAGCCACTCTTAGAGACATACCTTGAACATGGCTCAGGAGTTTCCTAGCTTGCAGCATTGATAGTTAGGAAGAGTGCTAGAGGAGATTTATCAACTAATACAAGGTATTGAAAAGGTAGCTCGCACTATCCTGCCACTTCACAACGGTCTTTCAACGGTAGAATGAATCATAGAAAGACTACATCACTAGGTTCAAATGCGAGGTTTGTAACATGGAGAACCTCTTAGATGAGAGTGTCTTGACAACAATCTCAGTAGGACTCCACAAGGATGGAGAGTTATATGAGAGCATATACAAGTCTCCACTAAGGGACCTAGGCAAGTTTTATGAACGAGCTACCAAAAAGATCATGTAGGAAGAAAACTTTAGCTCTAAGAAGTCCAATCTAAAGGACGAGATGAGTAGGTCTAACAAGAATAAAAAGAGGAGTAATGGCAACAATGACAAGGAGAGTCAAAAGGATGGTTCCAATAATTAGGCTGTAAAGAAGGCCAAGAATGAGTGACCTCAGCATCAAGGTCACCATGACAGTTACAACGTCCTATTAGACACTCAATATTGTGACTTATTAGCAATGGGTCATGAGGTACTACAATAGGAAGGCTTGAGTTTGAAACTACAAAATTAGTGATCTCATACTATGCCTTATTCTTCTTGGAGCTTGTAAGGCCAGAGATGGGACAATAGTCCGAATTGGGAGGGCCTATAAATCATCAAGGAAGAATTGGGAAATGAAGCTTATCACTTAACAACTATAAATGGAGCTAAAGTTCCATGAGCTAGGAATGTTGAACATCTGTGCCCATATTTTCAATAAATTTGAGTTTGCCCTTCTAATTCTATAATGTTCAGGAAGTGAGCTCTTTTCAGGGTTAAAAGAGCCATGGTTTGCTAGTTGAGGTGCATTCATGTTAACCTATGTGTTATCATTTATGACTTACTAAGCATTCAGCTTGGCCAATATTTACAAAGTCATGGTTTACTAGTTGAGGCACATTCATGCAACCTACTAGGCATTCAACTTGACATATTTATAAAGTCATGGTTTGCTAGCTAAGGTGCATTCATGTAACCTACTAGCCATTCAACTTGACTAATATCTACAAAGCCATGGTATACTAGCTAAGGCGCATTCATGCAAGTGTGACCTACTGGGCATTCAACTTGACTAATATTTATAAAGTCATGGTTTGCAAGCTAAGGCACATTCACGTGACCTACTAAGCTTTTAACTTGACTAACATCTATAAAGTCATGGTTTGCTAGTTGAGGTGCATTCATGTGACCTACTAGGCATTCAACTTGACATATTTACAAAGCCATGGTTTGCTAGCTGAATGCAACCTACTAAGCATTCAACTTAACTAATATTTACAAAGTCATGGTTTACAAGCTGAAGTGCATTCATGTGACCTATTGAGCATTCAACATGGCATTAAATATGGTAATGATGGCACAAATAGAGTGATGGGATAAAAGTCTAAACGATGACATGGTAGATAGCAATCGCTAGCTTTTACTAGTAAACTACAACTCCGAATCTACAAATCATACTAAGAGCTGGGGGGCTAATGTTGTGGGTATTTTTGGTACCATGCAAATGGGCTAGTAAAAGCCCAATGGAGAAGCAAGCTAATAAGGGCCTAGCATGTCTAGGATTGAGGCCACTGGAGCAAGCTATCAGGTTACCAAACGTGAACTCAAATCGCTGCTCAACAAGGGTCAAAGCAACATAACATATAGCTTTAGGTCGTTGAAGATGAGGTCTAGCTTGCAACTCGAAGCATACTATCCTAGCCATCAAGTTGTTAAGGACAACAATTGAAATGAATTAATTGCCTATCTATTATTGTCTGTTATGAACATGTAATCAATTGCATTCAAATTACAATGCCCTGACCACTATAAATAGGGGTTGAAATTATTGTACACAGAGAGAGAAAAAATATAGAGACAATCAACAAACAATAAGGATGGACTATTGCTCAGCCAAAAATAAATAGAAATAAAACAATTGTGGATGCTGGCATTGAGTTAGGCTGAATCACGTTAAAACCTTCTGGTGTTATCTTGTTCTTCCTCTCTCTTTCTATCTTGTGATTTTACACTCTCAATTTGCAATTTGGGGCTTTAGACTTTAGTTGATTGATTCACATGTCAACAATATTTAATTAGATTTTCTTTTTTCCTTTTTGTTTTTTGTAATCAATGTGCAGCTAAATTCTACTTCAATCTAGGGGAATTCTACACCATTTCTATTATTGATTATCTTAGTTCTCTATTCTTATTGGCTATAATTACTGTGGATGGTTGATTGAAGGGCCTGTTTTGGAGCTTTTGACTTCATTTTTTATACTAGTTTTTTGTCACTTTTCTTGCTTGGGCACCAAGGTCAGTACATATTTTTAATTATTAGTTAATTAATTATTCACAATTTTTCAAATTGTTACAGTTGATTTTTAATTATTATTTATTTTTTCTTGTATGTTTGAATTAGAATCGACTAATTATAATTAGTGAATAATATTTCTGAATTACATACATTTTGAATTAGATTCTATAGGATTAAGTAGTTAGGTGACATAGTTAATAGTATTGTTAAAATTACTTTAGGAATTATATATATTTTTAGTTAGAACATAGTTTATTTTAGAAATTATATATATTTTGATTTTGTTAATTTTTTAAATTAGTAACTATCTTTTAGATATTAATTATTAATTCCTGAAATAGATTTGGTTATTATTTATTATTTATTAAATAAGAGAAAATGTAATAATGAAACTATTTACAGAATATGAAAATTTTGTAAATATTTTCTCCTATATATTTCCATAAATATGGAGTGATTTTCTCCTATTTCAATTAACTTTGATGAACAAAGTATGAAAATTTTGAAATACAATAGGTGGAAGTATGATTGACTTCTTCCAGAATGTAGTGGATATAAGACAGATTCTCTAAAATGGAATGGAAGAATTTATCAATTTTGTAAAAACTTAGCAAATTTATTTCTGTGATGGTTTGATAAGGTGTCCATGCTCAAAACTTATGTGTGGAAAAATTTTACATCCTGATGAAGTTAAGGTTAATTTGTATAGATTTGGATTTAAATATCATTACTGATGGTATATTGATCATGGGGAGGAGAAACCTATAGAAAAGGGAGAATCTTCTAGTGACGTGACAAGAGATTTGCATGATGCAAGTAATAGGTTAGAGAATATAGTGTTGGATGCTGGTTAGCCAAATATTACAACTCACTTCAAATGCAATGTAAAAGAGCTCCAAATAGGGATACCCAAAACTTTTATGAAATGTTAAAAGTTGTACATTGGCCACTATGGAATGGTTTTACTAACCTTTTAGAGTTGTCATTAAAAGTAAGGATGTTAAACATAAAATCTAACTTCAGCTTACCATAGAATTCCTTTAATCAAATTATGCAACTTATGACCGAAACACACTTGCCTGATAACATTGTTGCTCCTAACTTTTATGAAATGATGAAGTTAGGATTGAGGCATCAAAAAATAAACTATTGTATAAAAGGGTTTATGTTGTCCTACAAAGAGGCTAGATTTGACAGAATTTGTGGTTTGTCATAGTATAAGGAATAGAGAATAGGTTGAAATAGCAAAGAAGTTCCATTTAAGAGAATGAATTATCTACCCTTAATCCTCAAGTTGTAAAGGTTGTATGCTTTGATGTAGTCGGTTCCTCATACAAGATGGCATCATGAGAATTGAAAGGAGATAGGCATTCTATGTCATCCTTCAGATGGAGAAGCATGGAAACAATTTGACCCAAAGTACCTAGAGTTTGTAGTCGATCCTTGAAACATAAGACTTGGGTCATGTTCTAATGGATTCACTCCATTTGGTCAAAAAACTAGACAATATTCATAATGGCTAGTAATAGTCACTCCTTACAATTTGCCTCCAGATATATGTACGAGAACATTATATATGTTCCTAACCTTGATCATCCTAAGTCTAGAAAATCTAAAGAGTAAAACTGATGTGGAACATCAATGACTTTCCTGTATATGGGATGTTATCTAGTTAGCAAATAGCTGGAAAATTAGTTACTTGATATGTATGGAATCTATAAAAGCATTCATCTTAAAGCATGAGAGGAAATAGTCATGGTTTGATTGCCATAAATAGCTTCTACCATATGATCATCCTTATAAGAGAAATAAGAACAACTTCATCAAAGATAAAGTGGAGAGATCTGAATCACCTCCAAGATTAACTGGTGAACAAGTTTTTAATCAAGTTTGATCCACTCTAAAAGTCATAGAGACTTGGCTAATCAAGATGCTAGGATATAGGGTGGATTACAATAGGACTAAAAGAAGCATATTTTGGGACTTAGCATATTGGCAATCCAAGTTACTCTAACACAATCTCGATATCATGCACACAGAGAATAACGTGATAATGTGTTTTGTACAATGATGGATGTTAAAGGGAAAACCAAAGACAATATTAAGGTGAGGTTGGATTTGTCAAAATACTATAGAAGAAAGGAGTTAGAGCTTAAAGAGACTACAAATAGAAAAATATATAAACCTAAAGCTTTCTACACCTTGAGCTTAGATAAGAAAATGACAGCCTGTGAATGGGTCAAGGAATTGAGAGTGCCTAATGATTATGCCTCCAAATTGGAAAGGTGTGTCGATGTATGCAATGGTAAGATACTTGGTATGAAGAGTCATGACTGTCATATTTTCATGGAAAGATTGCTTCCTATTGTCGTTTCTGAACTTCTAACTCTTGTATAGCGGGCCTTAACTAAGTTGAGTCAATTTTTTAAGGAATTGAGCTCAACAATTTTGTAAGAAGAGGAATTTCATTGAATGGAACAAAAAATTCCCCTAATAATATGCAAGCTTGAACAGATCTTCCCACCAAGATTTTTTGACTCAATAGTGCATTTTCCCATTCATTTTCCATTTGAAGTAAAAGGTAGGTGGCCTTATGCAATATCAATGGATGTATCCATTTAAGAGATTTCTTAATAGGTTGAAGAAGAAAGTCAACAACAAGGCTAAACCCAAAGGAAGTATATATGAAGCTTATTTAACCAAGGAGATAGCTTAGTTTTTCAATACTATTTTGGCTCTAATGTGCAATGCCAAAGCACACGAGTTAGTAGGAATGATGATTAGGGTGCCGATGCAACCTTGAAGCCTATTTTTTCCATCCTCAATCTTCTAGGATTCACTATTGGATTTTGCCAAGAGTGATATTTGGATGATGAAGAATTGAAATTAGTAACAATACAAGTGCTTTTAAATTGGGAAGAAATGGAGCCATTTAAAGAGTATGTATTTGTGTAGCTATCTTAATAAATTATCCCATATTTTTATCTTTGATTTCATCAATTTTAGAATACTAATTTCCTAAACTATTATTCCCCGTAATATGTTTGTTCACTAATTGAAGGCTATGTATTTGACGATGTAAGATGAAGACAATAAGACAATGAACAATACTCAGTTTGCTTCATAGTTTCACTTTTCTTTAATTGCAACCAATAATTACTTTTCCTGTGTGACATTGTTTACAAATGTATGATGAAATTTTGACATGAAATTGTGTTATTCTCAAGTCCACAACCTCTCAAATGGTGTGATCATTCAATATATGTTGGATTTAGCTTAGGGTTCTTTAAGGGCAGTCAAAACATTTCCATTATATTTTGTCAATAGGTAAAAGTTCCACACACACCAATAGAGTCAAGGGAAAAAGAATTAATAGTGGAGTATGTGTGAAGGGCATGGGGAATGTCATGATAGAGGAAGATGACTTCTATGGCATTCTTGTATGACTTGAATATCCATGATTACCTATCAAAAGGGTGGTACTTTTCCACTATTAGTGGTTTGATTCCATGTTAAGCCATGGTATGAAAGTGCAACCCCAATAAGGCATAGTTGAAATTAAACATACAAGACAATATGCCAAGTATAATCCTTTCATCATTGCATAATAAGCCATTAATAAAGATAGATAAGCAAGGTCAGGGGTTGTTATAAAGACCAAGCCTTGTGGAATGGTTGAGGACAAACAAATAATAAAACTTGCTTACCAAGATGATCATATGTCATATTCACCTTAGTTGATTCCAACAATTGATTCAATTATTAGCTTGCATGATAAAGATGATGGATATGAGGAAGTGGATGGGCTGATAGAAGTAGAACAAGAAGGCAGTGTCAATAAAGATGATGCAAAGGAGGAATTTGATGATTGATACTACCATATAATGTGCAACATGTTAATTTGTTACCTGTATATATGATTACTAAATTACTTTATCATATTTCAATTTATGTGATTATTTTCTAATTATGTCATGTGTAAATATTTGCATATGATAAGCTACAGAGGATCTAGATGAAGAGGTGAAAGACAGTAGTCACAGAGATAAGGTTCCCCCCCATGATTCCCTTGGTAGCGATCACCTACGGTTGCCAGCCAGAGCCCTCAACTGTTGTCCATCCTAGCTACATTTTCATGCCCACACCATGGCTTACATCTAGTTAGATGAAGCCACTTGCACAGACAGCAATGCAGAAGTAGTCAAAGTAGTAGTAAGACCTTTCCCTAGAGATAGCTAGGACACCTTCACATATGGCACCTCCAATTTCAGGAGCAGCATCAACCTCTACTCCTTAGGGTCCCATACTTGGTCTTGAGGAGACTATTATGTCGTATAAGATGAGGTATGCATTCTTGATTATGAACTTTTTATTAGTTAAATATGAACTTTATTTTTTACATTTCCAATTTATTTTTTAGTTTCTTGAATCTGATTAACTTTCTTGGTTAGTCAAGTTTTCCTAACCCACAAGCCGGTAAGTACCATACATCATATCATTATGAGCAAGTATAAAGGTGTATGGCCTATATGGAAGAGTATTTTGGAGCCTACCCACTAGATGTTATATGTAGAGTTTGGGGTAAAGTTTCAATACTTTATTTATAAGTTAAATTTTTTTAAACTATTCACTAACTATTTGTTGCCTTCCTTGTTTTTTAATTGTTGAAGTATTAGAAGTGAAAACCTTTTTGTGAGAAGGACATATGGAAGAACTTTAACCATAAGGCTTACTATAAAATCAAAAATAAGATGGATGAGGTGCAAAAGAAGAGGCCTGCTTAACCCAGCTAGATCGAGGACGATGAGTGGGAAGGCCTTCTTAAGTATTGGGAGGATCCTAAATTCAAGTCCAAGTCCAAGAAAAATAAGAGGAATAGGGCCTCAGGTGTAGTTAGGCAGGGTTCTTCCCTGGACATAAGTGGGTCCATCCCTATATTAGAGGATTGGCCATGCATGGTAACATTATTTTAACTTAATGTTATTTATGCCATTTACATTGTAGTAGTTATGTTCATACCACATTCTATATCGTGCATGAAAATTTTTATGTTTTGAAAATATGTGAGATTGGAGTTAAGCCATTCATGGATAGCTTGTTTTGCCACACCCACACCTAGAAGGATGGTCAATGGGTCTCACCTTAAGTTGCAAAGTTTGATATAAGTAGCTTCTCTTAGCTTGCATTTTCATTATTAATGTATTGTATATTTGGTAATAAAATATTACAAATAAATAATTATTTTAATTTGTAGGAGAATTTCAACAAAAGAAATGAGAACTTGACACAAAGAGATCTTGAAGCTCTGGGGACATAATTAGTGATATGGTGGAGCCATTTGATAATGATTTGTGGGTGGACATCGTTAGTGGGACCAACAAAGGATAGGCCTAGGAGTTGGGGTTTGAGGCCACAATGGGGATAGTTGTATCGGTCACTACATCTCACATCGAGAGTGTGTCACAAGTCATATTGGACTAGCTCATGTGCACCATGACTAAGATGCAATAATAGATATAGATATTTTCACTTGGATGGAGCACCTTATGTAGACTCAAGAGTAGCCTCCTCCTCCACCTTATCCTCATTTATACTATGACTAACCCCTGCCTACAACTAGTTGCCTCATATCTATATGTATCTATTACCACTGTAGCCACTCCAGCTGGCGATTTAAGCACCACTAGCTGGAGGTCCTGCACAACTATAGCAACCACTGTAACAAAACATTACTTGGGATTCAAAGACTAATTATCAGTTCTTCTTCTACAATCTTAGGTTATAGTTATATTTTTATGTACATATTTGAATAATATGTTTCATGCATCATTGATTTGAATAATGTAATTTATGAATTATTTTACAAATTTTATATATTTACATCTATTTGTGTGCATTGTATTTTAATTTTTATTATAAATTAAATATTAATTTTTAGAAATTAGCATTAAAAATATTAAAATTAAAATTTAATATTAATGAAAATTAATTTAATAAAAATTAAAAATAGAAATCGAATGAAATTTTAAAAATTATCTTTTTGTAATGATTTATTGGGACTTTTTCGATGGATTTATGATAGATTTCTAAAGACTTTTGGATGGATTTTTTGACGGATTATCAATGACTTTACCAATTGATTTACGATGAATTTCCAACAAATTTCTAAAGGATAAGAGAGAAAAAAATTATATGGAAAAACCATCACCTCAATCCGTTGGAAATTTATTTCCAACCATGGTTTTACTGATGACCATTTTCCATTGGAAATCATACATTTTTTTTTTGTAATGTTTGTTCTGGGATGATTGCCTTTTTTCTATAAAAGAACAAAGATTATTCCAAGAAAGACTAGCTAGTGATTGACATCCTATTAAAGCTTGGTCCTTGAATGCTTAAAAAGTTGTAGATTTGTATAATACGATATCCTTCTCTTTTCTCAAAAATAATATTTCTATATTATTGATTGATATTGTTTTTGTGCAAGTGTTTTTCTTGAATGAAAAAGCATGTCAAAGCTGGATGAGATGAGGAAGCTAATCAAGAAATTTACCCCTTCGATGACCCAAAAATCTTCTTATCAAAGTGAGCATGTAGGTCTGATAGCTCCAATATCCATTCTGAATGGCCGATCTAGAACTTCAAGTGAGGGATTAGAGAAAATAGGTCAAAAAAGAAACTATTATTTAGAGAAGAATTCTCATTGAGATAAGAACAAGCACCTTCTTTCTTCTTACCCTAAAGCTTCTTAATCAAACCTAGCTATTCTGTAACCTATTAATCGATCGAACTCAAGAAACCCTAGGGCTCCTCCAACTTCTTCAATTCTTCCTCTTAAGAGTACAAAGATGTCTCTTGATGATCTTATGAGTCATTCAATGCCAACCTATCAATTAGGCAAATGAGTTCATCCTACTAGTCCTTAGGAAAGAATAGAAGGTTCGGGTACCCACTTTCTTGATAGATTATTTTACCAACACATTAACTAGGTAGTAATCAATTGGGGTCAACTCTTTTCCCCTAAAGATTTAGTTGTCGTAGGAAGGGAACTCCAAAATAATGGGTTAATAGGTCTTTCACACCATATGGTGACCCAGTCACTTTGTCAAAGTGCCTATCTCTCAATGGCTCATAATGAAATATGCAAATATGGGACGTTCTATTTTAGGAATAAGGGAAAATACTAGTAATCTTTTAACTATCTCAGTAAAGAATTATAGAATTTGAAGGTTGCTGTTGAAGACATGAAAAAGTCTATTGCTAAGGAAGACAGCCTTGTAGGATGAAAAAAATTAAATCTCTAGCCCAAAATAATAAATCATCTTTTGAAAAAATTCAGGTGGATTTTGTTATGGCAGAGCATTACCAAGATGAATGGAAAAAGAAAGACAACTAGGAGCAACTAAAGTGCCAAGAATAGCTTAAGTAGTTAGAGATGGAAAAAATCACTATTGAGATGCATGCAACCGAGCGATAAAACTTAGTTGCAAACTCCTCTAGAATTAGCTTCAATCTTGTGATGGATCAAGTGAAGTATTTGTACAAAGATCTTGATTTGACTTCCTTAGATCTAGATAAGGACATTAAAGAACTAGCTCTAAAGGAAGTAGAGTTGGGAAGAGACCAATGAGGAACAATTAACCAAGAAAGCTCGAACAAACCCATTATTGAGTAGAAATATCATGTATGATTTGTAATTTGATGACTTAAGAAGTGATTATGATATATTGCTATTTTTGGATGTTTTAATGTTTTTATGGTTTACAAAAGACTGAAGTAATATTTTTTTATTTTCATCATCTACATTTCTATCAAAAAAATATGAAACTAAAATTCTGGTTATTCTATAATAAGATTAACAAATGTACAATGAAGGTACAAGCTTTAATATTTTGTATGACATTGGTTAAATTAGGTTAATGATCTTTTAGTATGTTTGAAGTAGTGCTTCAAATGATAAATAGATTGGTCAATGGCCTTTAAGTATAATTGAAGCAGTGCTTTAAATGATAGATTATTAGGTTAGTGGCATTTAAGTGCACTTAAAGCAAAGCTTCAAATGATAGATTGTTAGGTCAGTGACTTTTAAGATAAAACAACTCATTTTATTCATCCACCATAGGGAAAAATTTTAAAATCAAAGTACAAGACCAATCAATGTGGGGAAAAATACTTATCTAGGTTTTCCTAATCCATGATTGATTGGCCTATCCTCCTCATTATTTCACTCATTTATTTATGCAAAATATTCCCATAAATGCATAGCATTTCATGTTCTAGGAAGTCTCATTCATTCTATCATCACTAAATTATATGCCTTATTTCTAAGATTGTCAACTATTTGGTGCAAACCTTCCTAATTTGCTATGAGCTTCCCATCTTTTATTTCTTTTCTTGGTCCATCCACTTTTTGTCATAATAAAAAATTTCTTGGTTTTACTCTGTTGTCATGATATTTTTCTAGCTTTTGCTTATAAGCAATTGATTGGATATATGCTATTTCCTTTTCTTTATCAAGCCTATCCATATTTTCTAAAAGTAACCCATCATTTATGTTTTCATCAAATCTTTCTTTCCTAACAGTTGTCATATCTATTTCCACTAGGATAAGGGCTTTATGCCCATATATTATGTGAAAAGGTATTTCCCCTATTGTTGTTTGAACGACCTTTCTATATGATCAAAGAATGCTAGGTAACTCATACACCCAACAACATTTTAACTGGTCCAGACATTTCTTTGGTCTTTCCAACAATACTCTATTAGCTAATTCTACCTAATTACTTGCTTATGGATGTTCAAACGAAGCAAACTTGTTTGGGAGATAGCTAATTCTTTATGCCTATTTATCAAGATTTTCTTCTATGATCAAGACTTATCCTACTACTTCATCAGTTATAGATAGGTATAAGTATAATGTCTCTCCCTCCTTTGGTTTTGACAAGATAGGTGGAGGTGATAGATACTTCTTTATTTGGGAGATTGCCTCATTACAAGCATCGTCCCATTTAAATTCTCTTGCATTCTTTAAGATTTTATAAAATAGGAAGCACTTATCTGATAGTCTGTGGCATTTGCACCATATTTATAGGAATAAGAGGGATTACGTTGACATGAAGTGTGAAAGGGTAGGATTTCTTTTGAGTCAGTTGATCTCTTTATGTCTAAAATTGCTCAGCATTTATTAGGTGGATTGACCTCTATACACCTTTCTATTAGCATGAATCCTAACAACTTTCCTCTAATGACTCCAAAGGCATATTTATTGGGGTTGATTCTCATTCGATTTTCTTTCATGACATTGAAAATTTCTTCTAACTCTTCAAGATGTCCATATAGGTCAATAAATTTGATTAACATGTCATCCACATAAACTTCTAGGTTTTTCCCTATTTGTTGTTTAAAGACTTTATTCATCATTCGTTGATACATTACCCCAAGCATTGTTAAGGACAAAAGGCATAACTTTCTAACAAAACACACCTTCTTTGATAATGAACGCAATTTTTTCTTAATCATCTTCTTAGATAAGGATTTGATTTAGCTTAAGAAAGTGTCACAGAAGCTCAGAATTACATAGTTGGATGCCCCATCAACAAGATTATCAATGGTTGGTAAAGGGTATGAATCCTTTCGATAGGCTTTGTTTATGCCTATAAAATCAACACACATCCTCCAACTTTCATTATCCTTTTTCACCATTACGACGTTTGAAAGCTGTGTAGGGAACTTCCCTGTATAAACTTTGCTTTTAATAGTTTACTAACTTTTTCTTTTATACGTCCCGATCTTTCAGGATTGTGTCATCTTTTCTCTTGTTGCATCATCTTTATTGATAGGTCTATAGTGAGTTTGTGGTAAGTGACATGCAGATTAATTACAGGCATATCTATAATGGTCTAAGTGAACCCCTCATAAAATCTTTTTAGTAGCTCAATCAATATTGATCAAAATTCATCTAGTAAGTTTTTTGTGATTTTGATTGTGTGATTGTCATTTTTATGAATATCCTTATTTTAGCTATTTTAGATTCAAGTTTTGGATTTTGCTCTGTGTTATCTTTTCTTGGGTCCACTAGTTCTACTGTTATCATACTACAATCATCAGTTTTTTCCCTGTTGCATTCACCTATTTGGAAGTCATCATTTATCTTTTGTTTTCCTTTTTGATATTTGCTTAACTCCAAGTTATTCATGTAACATCTTCTAGCTGTCACTGGTTAAATTTGACTTGTTTTATTCCTTTTTATGTACAGAATTTCATAAGATGATGAGGTATGGAAACTATGGCCTTTGCTTAATTCAATAAAGTCTGACCGAGAATGGCATTATATGCCACATTAAGGGTGTTGGCAACTAGGAATTCTATG
Source organism: Saraca asoca (assembly GCA_026873985.1). Classification (NCBI taxonomy): domain Eukaryota; kingdom Viridiplantae; phylum Streptophyta; class Magnoliopsida; order Fabales; family Fabaceae; genus Saraca; species Saraca asoca. The sequence continues at coordinate 2,548 of JANHAO010007684.1, read as the reverse complement.
TTTACATTGGTTATTAAGGGTCATGTTCAATTTGATTGCCCTTTAACTAGGACATGCTTGCCTGAGAATCTGATCAAGTTACCCTACTAGGGCTTAAGGTCAGCTTTTGAGATATGAAGATTAGCAACTATATATCCATATAGGGTATCTACTGAAATACCTTGATCTAACAAAATCCTTTTAATAGAATAATTGTGAATTGTTGCTATGATCACCATTAGATCATTATGCTCCTTGTTGAAGCCTAAAGTGTAATCATCATCCAAAAATGAAATGATCGATTCCCTCTTCAAAGGTAATACTTTTGAATTTTTATTCTATATCACCATAACCAACCTCAAGTGTCATTTTCTAGCATTATTAGAGATTCTGACTCTAACAAAACCTCTTGCTATGACTTTGATGAGTCTAAGTATTCAAGGTTCTTTTATTTCTTTTCCTTTGTTATTTTGTCTTTTATTGAGGATTGACAGATTGATTGTTCCATGCTCTATAGGGTCTTTGGTTCCCCATTTGACTGGTCTTTTTGTATGGTTGCAAATGTCCCTTTTGGATTAAGTCTTTTATTTCATTTTTCAAGGTTATGCACTTGTTTGTATTATGTGACCAATCTCTGTGGTATTTGTAAAACTTCTTGTTTGATTTTTTTTAGGTAAGAGATTGAACAGCTTTACAGCTTTTACAGTAACACTTAAAAAAAATAAAAATATATATATAAAGAGAACAACACACCCATAGATCTACTAGCCTTTTCTCCTAGAATCAAGTAACCTCTTTTCTTTGCTCGATAGAGCACTGATAGAGCACTACCTAATTGCCAATCTAGCACTCTCTTATGGATCGTCGATAGTAGCTACTTCACAAAGATAGTACCAATTGAAGTGTTAACTCTCAACCAGCCAGCTTACAGTATTGCGAGATTCTTCAATAAGGCAAAGCATTAGGCTCCTGCCATTCATCACCAATCCCAATAGCCTAGCTTGATTCAAGCTATTTCCAATCTTCTTGTAGTTATGTGAGCCTTCTTTTAATTTCAAATTGATGAATTAGCCGGAAATTGTAGTGGCTTCAAGAAGATTGTCCTCAAACCCCAACCCCTGTTTTGATAGAATTGGGTTTTACTCTTGAAATTTCAGTTGTTTATGGAGAGTTTGGCAAAAGTGAGAAACAATTATACTGGAACTTTTGTTTAGCTCAAGTAACTCTAGATTGAAACCAAGTTGTAAATTAATCCTCCCTCTTGAAAGACTTGAAACCACTTAAAGTTTTGGCAATCTCATTTAGAAATGATTTGAGCTCCTACGGAGTTATTTAAGGTAAGTAAATAATTCATCATTCTTTTTAAAAATTTGGTATTGCAAAAGTATGATTTTAATATAGTTGAGTTTGAGTTTCTATTATATGGAAATTTTGAAACAGATGAATTTCTATGATTGTTTTATACTTGAAATTTTATGTTTTTGATATGATAAATTATATTTGTATGATTTTGGTATTGAAGGCTTAACCTTGCAAGACTAGCACTATTGTATTATTTGTAAACAAATTTGTTTCATATGTTTGAATTGAATTACTTCGAACATAGTCAAAATATAATGAAAATGACAAATGAGGAAATGTTGTATTGATATTGTTTGAGTTGTAGATGAATTTTTGTTTAAAGAATGGACTTCCCCCTTCTTGGTTTATATTGCATTTTTTTTATGGATCCTTTGGGAATTCCATTGAGAAAACCCTTAAGTGCACTTGTGAATAGAATTATATTTGTTGGAGGAATAAGGGGAGAATATCTGTTGGAAGAACAAAGTGAATGATGATGGTTGATATTTGTTAGGTATGCTTGCTTTTAGGAATTACCTATTGGATTTTAACTATATATGGAAATTTTGAATTTTTCTAGATACTTGCATATTTGTGAAGTAAAAAAAATTTTAGTGATTTCCTTTGCTGAATTGTTTGATGAGTATTCTGGAAAAAATATTGTACTTGGCTTTTATTTTGATTTGACGATGGGTACACTTAATGAAAAAATTTTTTCAATGAACTAAAGCTTTCAGATTTGATAACATGCTTACAAACTGATGTTTATATCTTTGTATATGTATGTTTTACCACTTTACATTTGAACATGATAGGTGAATCAACTATTGGTTTCCTGGAGGATTATTCATCACTAAGTTTCTAAGAAACTCACTCTATTTTCTTTTCTATTTTTAGAGCCTAAAGCCATTCCCATTATTCACTTACATTCATTCGGACTTGAGTCTGCTCCTTAATTGGGTAGACTTCTTTTGCGAAGCCCAAACTGTTAGCCTAGATTACTCTAGCTACATATTTTCCTTAGTTTTAATGTTGAAAAATAATTTTATCTAACAATATGTTTTTGTGTTTTTAATTTCTACTGCAGGTTTGAAGAAAATGATTCAAGATATCCAAGATCAATTTTAGGATTTATTATATTTCAATAGGATCTTTTGTAAATGAGTTCAAATGATATTTGATCCAAATATTTTAATTAAACAATGAGGTAGTCTTTAAACCACTTGAA
>JANHAO010007683.1:0-19928 GCA_026873985.1 Saraca asoca | reverse complement strand
TTTCTGGTGTAAGAACAAAGGGCATAAAAAGAGTGAATGTGCAAAACTCAAGGCTTGGATTGAATACAAGCATAAATCAGGAGGTGATCCTTTAGCTTTTGTTTGTTTTGAATCCAACCTAATTGATGTGCCTATTAATTCTTGGTGGCTTGATAGTAGTTCTACAACCCATGTTGCTGTGTCTTTACAGTGGTTCACAAACCCCAGGAAACCTGGAATGAAAGAAAGCAAATTGAGGGTGGGAACTGATCTTGAAGTCATGGTGGAGTCAGTTGGAGATGTTAGCTTAGTGTTAGCATCAAGATTTGAACTTATTTTAAAAGATACTTTTTATGTGCCTTTCTTTAAAAAGAATTTGATTTCTGTTTCTTGTTTGGATAAGGTTGGTTTTAATATTCCTTTTGGCAATAGAAAAATAAATTTGATGTTAAATTCCCAAATTGTTGGTTGTGGATCATTAGTAGATGGTTTATACAAATTGTCATTAGCTTTTGATAATGTTTCCACATCGCTTTATGTTGAAAATTCTATTGCTAAAAGATTTAAAATCAAGGAAAAATCCTTGTTGTTGTGGCATAAGCACTTAGGTCACATTTTTAAGAAAAGGGTTGAAAGATTAATTAAAGAACATGTTTTACCTCTATTAGATTTTAGTGATTTAGGCACTTGTGTTGATTGCATTAGGGGAAAATTCAATAAAACCAAAAAGAAAGGTGCAACAAGAGGTTCATGTCTTTTGGAAATAATTCACATTGACATCAGTGGACCGTTGTCTTTAACTATTTGTGGTAATAAGTATTTTATCACTTTCATTGATGACTTTTCCTGATTTGGTTATCTTTATTTGATTAGAGAAAAATCTGATACACTTGATAAATTTAAAGTTTTTAAAACTAAAGTAGAGAAACAATTAGGAAAGATCATCAAGATAGTGAGGTCTAACCATGGTGGAGAATTTTATGGTAGATATGATGTTGTTGGACAGCACATAGGACTATTTGCAAGATTCTTGCAAGATTGTGAAATTGTTCCATAACACACCATGCCTGGGATTCTTGATCAAAACGGTGTAGCCGAAAGGTGTAACCATACATTGAAAGACATGATGAGGAGTATGATGAGTAGGTTAAACTTGCCAGAATTCCTATGGGGTGAAGCCTTAAAGACTGCACTTTATATCCTAAACAGAGTTCCTAGCAAATCCGTTCATAAAACACCTTTTGAACTCTAAACGGGTAGAAAGCCTAGCCTAAACCATCTTTGTGTCTGGGGCTGCCTTGTAGAAGTGAGAATCTATAATCCCATAGAGAAAAAGATAAACCTTAAAACAAGTCATTGCTTTTTCATTGGATATCCAGACCATGCAAAAGGATACAAGTTCTATTGTCCTAGTAGGGGTACTAGGATTGTGGAATCAATGAACACAAAATTTTTGGAGCTTGATGTGGTAGATGCTATTATTCCACTAGTCGAGACTAGTGTTGCTTTGCTAGAGACAGTTTCCTTACCTTTACTGATTTATCATAATCACATCTTGCCTGCTACTCCTATTGGAGTTGATATTCCAGTAGAGAATGTGACTGATACTCCTGCTGTGGTTGAGGTTTTCCAACCTATTGAACATGTTGATCAAATGCCTGTAAGGAGATCAATCAGAGAGAGATGGCTTGTCATTTCTAATGATTTCATGGTTTATCTAAGTGAGGATGCTTATGACATCGGGAATGTGATTGATCCCAAGAATTTCTAGAAAGCTATCTCCTGTGCTCAATCTGATAAATGGATAGATGCCATGAATGAAGAGAGGCAATCTATGGATAAAAGTAATATGTGTGAGCTTGTTGAACTGCTAGAAAATTGTAGGCTAATTGATTGCAAGTGGATTTTTAAAACAAGGAAAGATTCAAAGGAAAAGATAGAGAGGTTCAAAGCCAGACTCATAGTGAAAAGTTATACTTAAAAGGAGAGCATTGACTTCAATGAAACCTTTTTGCCGTCAGCAACTAAAGATTCCTTTAAAATTGTTATGGCTTTAGTAGCTCACTTCAATTTAGAATTACATCAGATGGATGTCAAAACATACTTCTTAAATGATAATCTAAGTGAAGTGGTGTACATGCAACAACCTGAAGGTTTTCAATCGAGTGGTAATGAGCAGTTGGTGTGTAAGTTGAAAAAGGCGATTTATAGCTTAAAATAGGCTTCAAGACAGTGGTATCTGAAGTTTGATGAAGTGGTAACTTCCTTAGGTTTTGAAGAAAATAGGATTAAACAGTGTATATACCTTAAGGTCAGTGGGAGCAAGTTAATTTTTCTTGTTTTGTATATGGATGACATTTTGCTTGCTAGCAATGATCTTGGTTTGCTTCATGAGACCATGCATTTGTTGACATGATTCTTTGATATGAAAGATCTTAGAGAAGCATCTTTTGTGTTGTGGATTGAGATTCACAGAGACAAATCATGTGGTATGCTTGGATTTTCTCAAAAGGCTTACATTAATCGAGTCCTGGAGAGATTCAACATGCAGAATTGTAAACCCAGGGATGTTCCAATCTTTAAAGGTGACAAGTTCAACAAAGATCAGTGTCCTAAAAATGAGCTTGAGAAAGCAAAAATGAAAGATAAACCTTTTGCTAGTGCATTGGGGAGCTTGATGTATGCTCAGGTATGCACTAGGCCTGACATTGCTTTCATAGTTGGCGTTTTGGGGAGATACCAATCTAATCTTGGTAGAGATCACTGGACAACTGCTAAGAAAGTAATGAGGTATTTGCAAAGGACTAAAGACTACGTGTTTGTTTATAGAAGAGTTGACAAATTAGAGATTGTAAGGTATACTAACTCAGATCTTGCTGGGTGCTCTAATGACAGGAAATCAACCTCAGGCTATATTTTCATAATGGCTGGAGGTGCGATATCCTGGAAAAGCAAGAAACAAACACTAGTTGCCTCTTCTACTATGCAAGCAGAGTTTATTGCCAATTATGCTGCTGCTACTCATGCTATTTGGCTGAGAAATTTGGTGACAGGACTTCGAATTGTGGATTCCATTGCTAGTCCACTGAGGATCTACTATGATAATAGTGTTGCAGTGTTTTATACTAAGAATAATAAGACTACCAGTAGTTCAAAGCATCTGGAATTGAAGTACCTGACTTTAAGGGATCTTGTGAAGAATGAAAGTATAAAAGTTGAATACATCGACACAGATTCCATGTTAGCTGATCCCTTAAGCAAGGGACTCAGGCCTATAGTGTTTAAAAAGCATGCGGAAAACATGGGCATTTTGAGTTCTTTTAATGTACTTGGTAAGTGGTAGGCTTGTTAATGATGTCCTTTTGGTCATCGTGTTAGATTGTCATCATTGGACATTTTAATGTTGAGTTGACATATAAATAATTTTATAAGCAATTAAAAATACATTACTGATATTATTGTTGTCTTACAAATAATTTTGTATTTCCATTGTTGAATTTTTGAAACTCAGTGTCGTTGGGATCACCGTGCTCATGGTTGACGTCATATTAGAGTTTGAGGCATGATGGTTCTCCATGAACCATACAATTTCTCTAGCTTTAAAAGCAATCATTTGAGAGAGAAATTGTAAAGACTGACAATGAAAATAATATTATTATCGTTGGATCACATTGGTATATCATTTTCTTACTGCATCACACCAATGACTAGTTGACAGAATCAATGACATTTGTAATTATGGATTGGTTAAGCATCAATAAGGGGTGTACTAACTGCTATGATTTGGTGTCACTTGATTTTCAATTGGGTGGAGTCATATTCAGATGTCGCATCTTAAATTATGTACTTTCCAAAAATTGTGGCCAAATTTTAGGAATAAGTTATTAGCTTGAGAGTCATTTTCAAAGTAAATGTTTCAAAAGTAATACAATTATTTTTGCCCGAGTGGGAGAATGTAAGAATAATTTTTATAATTCTTCTAGTAGGCTACAAATAATTGTGATTTTGTTTTGTTCAAATAAACGGGCTAAAATATAATCTATAAGTGGATGCAGAAGATAGCCCATTAAACTATTAAGGTGATCCATATACATTGGGCTAGGACATTTGTTGATAATTAGTGTGGGTCTAATAATGCAAATCTTAACCCTAAGGCCCATGATGGGAGGGCCTTAGAGTTAATATATAGACTAGGTCCCCTCTGCACTCATGTGACTGTTAGTCTATCTAAGCTTCTTGCCCCATTGAGAGTGTGCTTGATGATAGTGTGATATGCAGAAGAAGTTCCTAACCATTCACCTGTACAGATTATAGATCAGAAAGTAACTTGTTCATTTGTGAGTATAATTGATTATGGACACAATAGGTATGTGTTTAATTTTCAGTATTCTAATTTTATGCAATTGTATTGTTTAATTCCGCTTACATTATCATGTTATTTAAAACAATTATTCAAATTCTTTTGTCGTTAGTAAACAAATATTACACTAATATTAAAATTTTAAATTATAATTACAATTATGATTATATTATGATTAATGAAATTATAAATAAATATAAAAAATATGATCATTATAAGATAAAATTATAAAAATTTGTGATCATGAACAATATGTGATAATAATATTGTGATTATGGACCACAATATTAAATTCATAGATAATTGAATCAAGTTTAAACTTTTCTTTTATCTTAAATTATATATGGCCAAATTTATACCTAAATAGGAACAAATGCGTAATTTCGAGTGTGAGTGTGTATGGCCGACAAGAACATTATAATTAGTACTAACCCTTCAGAAACATAGAATTTGATGTAATTAAAAGTTAAAGAGGGATGAAAATTGTGATTATTTTTTGGACAATTTATTATTTTTTGTTTATTTATTGATGGTCACTTATTCTATTAGTAAAGAATATGGGAATGACAGCTAATAGTTCCGTTGCAGCATTTTCTGTTTCCAGATTCTTCATCCCATCGAATATGTTCTTAACATGCAACCTTTTTGCTATTAGGTTTTCCCTTTTTCGTTTCTTCCTTAATTTATTTTGTATAAGCATTACAAAAACCACAGAAATCTATGTTATATTGCTAACTTGTCTGATATGAAATCTCAATCTTGTTTAGAGATAATACATGAAAAATTTGATCCTTTCTGTCCTTAATTAACTTAGATGATGATGATAAATGTAATTTAATTAGTCCATAATAAGGAATATCAATTAAAAAAAAATTGAAGATATCTTTTTCTTATTCTTTTGCCTTTATTCTGGTTTGTTTTGATGGTGGCAGTCTCTGATTGGTTAGACAATTATAAGTCCATAATTAGTAGATGATTGGGTTATCCTACAAATTTTCTATTGACCACTCAAAATGCCTTTAATATCTAAGTCTCTTAAAAAATGATTAAGCTTAAAAATGCCCTTAGTTTTCAAAAGGACCACAAAGATTTCAATTGTCCTATGAAATTACCACCAGTGTATGTTTTCAAGACTGCAGAATTCCCTCATTGCTGGGTTGTCCACATGGCATCACATGGGCTCATGGTCCTCCACTCAAAATCTTATAAACTTCCTGCCTTGTCAAATCCTTCATCAACTCAAACACTTCAATTTATAGTTGGATATATGTCTATTGTTGTCCCTTAATCTTCGTCATATCTATTGACACACATACGTACATAACATGTGATTTTTTTACACAAAAATTTAAAAGTAGGATAAGTTGCTACTACTCAAAATTAGGGTATACTATCGGCTTCTTTAAGTGAATACGATGATATTTGCAGATCATTGACAATGAAATTTAAATTTAAGACATAAATGAACGAAGACAACGAATATTATCAGTTGGGTCAAATACACAGAAAGTCATATAAACATGTTTACCACAAGAACAAAAAAAAAAGGTGAAATAAAATTAAGATTATAAAGAAACTAACTCGAATCTCTTTTTTATAAGTTTGATTGATTTTTTCTTATGATATTTTTAGGGTAGAAATCAAATTTTTATAACTGATATGAAGGATTAAAAATCGGATTACATTACATGAAGCCACAATTATACGTCGTAAATGCATTTTGAACTAAATTTGAATTACATGTATTCTTATCTTTTGTATTAATTTGTAATTGTTTGTAACACCATCATGACTGTATTTACATTCTAAATTTCTAGAGATTATACTAATAGATTCTTTTGGATTTCCTTTCTGATTAAGATAATCTAGTTTTATGCATACATTAATTCCGCTTATATATGATTTATGGTTATTCAAATCTGGTGGAGGCAGTCAAAACATTGGTGTAGGGTTTACATCATTCATAATGCTTGATCTCTGTCAAAGCTAGCTAGCTTGACAGTTTCAATGGTGTGGTCCTCATCAACTTTCTAAGTAAAGCTACGCAAAATTTGTGCCTCTTTGAGTATGCAAGGGATCGGTTTATGTTTCTGCATGTCCCTCTTTAGGTAAGCCGCAAAGTCTTATAGACCCCACAATAATTGGGAAACCCTAAGTTGTGCCACTTAAGCTTTCCTACGCACATTATCCATAAAATTTTCAACTTCCATGAAAAATAAGATTTTATATTGTAATTATAGGCATGATTATAATTATGTTACTCATAAAATATAAAAAAATATGATTATTATTAAGTAAAATTATAAAAAATTATAGAAAGAATCGGAATTACAATATTTTTCTGCAATATTAGGGTTAGGAACCAACTTAATAGCATGTTAAACAGAATTTTCAACCCAGTTTCATTGCAACAGAACATAGGCACAAGGAGCACCAATGCTCATGCTCATGCAGCCACGTGCGCGGCACACCCACGTGAAGAAAATGAGCATATGTAGTGCAAAGGATGATCAGTGCTACTGGTGGTCCTGTCCTATTCCTCATAGCCCATCAAAGTTGGATTCGTCTCAATATTTCTTAAGCGGAAAATCAAGCACGAAAAGGATTCAATTAGTGAGAGAGTGACAACACTTACAGGACTAATCTTAGGTGATAACACATCTTTATAATATATATATATATATATATATATATACGCGCTTGCTCTTTCGTGCATAAGATTATATTTGTTTTGTCAAAAATTTTATATATTTATATATAAATATAAAATTTGTATGTCACTAATATATTTTATAATTAGCAAAATAATACATAATATTATGATAATGAGAAAAATAATTTCTTATCTAAAACAGTGAATGTCATTTTCATTGTGATATTCTTCACTTGTAATCTTGAATAAATATAATATTTTTTGTTATCTTAATATTTTATAATTATAAATATAAGTAAATAAGATTATTATTATAAAAAATATATTTTTTTGGAAAACAAACAAAGGCAATAACAAACTTAAATTTCTCTTGCATGGAGTAAAAATAGATATCTATTTGAAGGGTATGATAGAATTTTTGGCAATTAAGAAGTGATGATTTCATTTGCAAGCTTCTACAGCTGTTTGAATCTTGGAGGACATATCCAACTCAGCAAGATAAATTCCAATATCTTTTTATTGCAAAGAAAACACAGACAATTCAATATATACAGTTTAAGTTTGGTAGGGCAATGACTTAATTCCAAGGGGCACCCCACAAACTTTATTGAAAATGCCTTAATAATGAGAAATGAGAATCTAGGGAAATACCCACAAATGTGAAAAGCTTGAAAACAATGTATCCTTCAAAGCCATTGCTAGCTTCTTTGCCCCAAACCCACTCACCTTTAAGTCCTTATTATAAGACAAATACTATCTTGGAGTATCGAAACAAGAAATAAGAAATTCTGCAGACAGTTTTTTTTTTTTTTATGTGATTAGGGTTTTATTACAGTTTACATTTGCCTTCTGGAGTTTTCTGCAGCATCCTATCAGTATCAGTTCCAGTTGTAAACCCTTTGTTGAAATTGACAGCATACTAATCTAAGAAATGGGCACTTCTTCTACACGTCAAAGTGGGAGTGTACTAAAAATAGTGGCTTAACCAAATATATCACTTCTACTTTTCATTAAGCAACGCTCCTTGTATTTATACATATTAAATAATCTGACTTAATTAATTAATGAAGTCCGATTATTTTAGCAAATAGATGAAATGCCAATAAAGGTTGGTTTCAATGGTTTGGGTTGGACACTTCTGCTTGAAAGGTTTGGTGTTCGAATCCTTCTACGTTATCTTTAATGGACAGTTTCTAAATTTCTACGTAAATCTCAATAAATCTTAAGTTTATTCTGATTTTAGATTAGAAGTGCCTCTTTACAAAAAAAGAAAAAAGATGAAATCACTTTCACTCAAATTGTAATATATAGGTGCATTTATTTAAGAGAATTATAAATAACGGCAATAGCTGAATCACCAGGTTATCTTACTCGTCAAGGATAGCTACGAATTATGATAGGAAATGTCTTAATTAGCTAGGTAACGTGGGCTTAGATTCTGATTCCTTGAGGTTTAATTTAGAAATATTTACTTTTCTTTAGAAATTATATAAGAATACTACAGGACAAAAACCATGAAATATTAAACTGAACCTACGTTTTGCCATTTACTTGGGCCTTATTAGTGATTCGTCCTTTCTTTTAGGGATATGTACCCCATAAAAGGTCATATACTATTAATTAAGTGCATGTTCTTTATGTTTGTTCAGTATTAATTATTATTATTAGTGACATAAAGCAAAGTTAAAAAGAATATGCAACTGTGCAAGACAACGTATAGCTTTAGGGGATGATCTAGCTAGCTAAGGAATATTGTAAAGTAGCAGGTGAAATTAAGTAATAAATCAGGTTTCATTATCCAAATTACAATATTGGGAATATGTCCGTTGACACCATATTCCTTTCCAGAAGATCAAACTAAGTACAGAGAATTAATTAAAGTAAGAAGACAAGAATCTAATACCTTATATTAATTAATATCTCTTTCAATAACAAAAAACTGATTGCCAAACAAGTTTTAGTGGTGTAGAATTGTAAACGAGCATATATTCCACCATTTTCACTATTGATTTGATTAATTAGGATTTCAATAAATTTATATGAAGCCCCACAATTAATTATCTCACAAGCATGTTTGGTAGTTTATGCATTGCACGCTTGAGTAAATTTTTATTTCATATCACAGTATCACTAAGGATCTTAGTATTATTTTTTATTATATTTTGACAAATAAAAAAATTATTTTATTAATTTTAATATTTACTTTAAACATCTTATTTGTTAAAAAAAAAAAAAAACTTAAATGCTCTTCATCAATTTCTTATCAGCTCAACAAAGAGAAATGTGCTAATGGTGTCTGATTAAGGAGATTCGTGAAATCATTTATTGAAAGATTAGCAAACAAAACTTGAGTTGTTGATCTAAAGAATCATATCAGATGAGAGCAGGGTATTTGGTTTTAAATAATAATTTCTCCACCAAAATAGAAAAGCTGTCCTCTTAAAGTAAAGACCTTTCAGCAAAAACATATCATATACAAATTTGAAGCGAATTTTAATGTACGTACATGCTGCGTACCCAAGCAGATTCTTCTCAACATGACAATATAGTATGATTTGATCACAATGAGCTAAAAGTTAATGAGGTTGCTTTACTTTCTAATCCCTCTTTCCACTTTAATTAAGGATATTATAGTTTTTCTAAGGGAGCCTGCGTGCAAGAAAGCCTTGTCCTTAGTGTCACTACACGCAGCTTATGCACTGTCTTAAATCTCAAAATTATCATCTAGTTAATTAATGTAAGGATTGGATTCGTCTCAGGTGAAAAATTCATTTTAAAAAATAAAATGAATATTAAAATCATTGATGAAGAAAGTAGATAATTATAAATTTTTAATTTTAATTAATTATTATTTATAAATTTCAAAATTTTTAATTTTTCATCATTAATTATATAATATTTAATTTTATTCTTTAAAATATATCTTATACATCAAAATGCCTAAAGGGAAAACTCAATATAAATTATCAGTCTTAGTAAGTAGGTGTAAAGGTACAAGTAAATACTCAGCCAGCAATGTTGTATTCAACAAAATGAAAGGAATGCCTTTTGTTTCTTTATCTTTAATTAATTTGCATGGGGGCTCAAGCCATCCATTTTCTTAAATTTAGACTCCAAAAAAAAAACTCCTTCCGACAAAAAACTTCGTAAAAAATAAAGATATTTTTGTTCGAAATTAAAATTTTCAACAAAAAATAATCATCAGTTAAATTATTATCGGAAAAAATTATTCATTGGAAAAAAATTTTGACAAAATTTTAGGGGATGGTTTTTTCAAAGAATTTATTTTCCTTTTATCTTTTGGAAATTCCATTGGAATTTACACAATTTTTTTAAATTATTATAATTTTTAAATAATCTCTATCAATTAATTAACCTCAGAATTTCATCAAAAATTAAAACTACTACAAAATGCATAAACAATATTGTTAAATAAATGTCGGATAGAAATTAAACCCTCACACACACACACACATATGTGATGATATTTTTATAAATACGAGAAAAATTACAACACTAATTTCTATTAAACAACTGATGTCCACAATTACAAAATGCAGAAATAATGTCATTAAATATACATAAGATAAAAGGTGTTATAGGGATTTTCTGGAAGCACATTTTGGGCCGGTCGAGGTCTAATAGGAGGCCCACTTATACTGGTGGAGGTCCACGCCGAAGTTTGAGGTTGCTGAGTGAGGACCCCTGATTGTTGGGTATGAGCTGGAGACATCCCGCAATGTTGCGAATGAAAGGGTGCAGGTCGTTGAAGAGACTTTCAACCCCTCAGCGAGAAGCTCACGACCTTCGGAAGAACGACGAAGCGCAAATGATAAGGCCAGCCAGAGCCGTCGGTGCGCTCAACTTCTAGCTTGTCCACTAACAATAGATACTTATACGAAGCCCAATCAGCAGAGTCAGCAACCCAAGGCACACTTTTTCTACTGACAGCTCAGCCTCCAAACTTACACATCAGTTCTCCGAAAATCTGACAATGATTTGCCGGGCATTAATTGCCTGACGCCAAGCATTAAATGTCCGGAGTGGTAAAAGTAATCATTTTGGTATTTATAAAATTACACTTGTAACCCTCCCCCTTTCTATAAATAGAGAGGGAAGGTCACCATATAAGGAGAGAACATAGATACATGTTGAAACTTTGTCAATATTGAGAGTGAGCATTGTTCACCTAGAGAAAAACTCCATTGCTGTATTTATATTCTATAAAACCAATCCCTCCAATGCATAATAAAAGATCAACGTGGACTTAGGGGCCAAACTGGCTTTAGTCGAACCACGATAAACTCCTGGTGTTACTGTTTCTTCTTTTTTTTATTGCTTTCTTTCGTTGTTTTCTGTCATACTTAGCTTGCAGTCAGGGGTAACACTGAACTCAACTGGTTGATCGGATTTTGGTGTCAACATTTTGGCGTTAGAAGGACGGCCCCCACTGTACATTCTTCATTTTCAGTCTCCAATAAGTAGTTTCGAACACAATGGCAAAAGGAAAAGCTACACGGAGTATATAAGTTTCCACTAGCCAACCCAAAGGCCAGGTACAACAGTGGGACACAACTGCTCCCACGGCAGGTGCCAACACTGGCACAACTTCCTTCATCCAACATCAACCCATAGTCCATGAAACTGATGAGGCTCAAATTTGGCAATAATGCCAAGACAAGAGGCACTCGATCGGTGCCAGGAAGTGCTAGAGAATACAGTGAAGGAGCTGGCCGATATGGTGTGAATATTAGCTCAAACGCTTGCCCAAGGTGTGCTAAGGCAGGATGAAGTGGTTGCACCTGAGGGTGGATGTCATCAATCAGAGCCTTAACATGAAGAGCAAGCGAAGGTTAAACGTCACCGAACCGGCTCACTGCACTCGTCCAATTCACAGCTAAGGTCTGAAGTCCACCAAGATCGAGAGGATAGGGAGGATGATCACCAATGTGAAAGCTCGCACAAGAGCAAGAGCTCACACGAAATCGACAGCAAGTAAGAGACAGATCGTGACTTGTCCAATCACGAGTGCAACAAGAAGTACAGAACTTCAAATCGACACTCTCGCAGTAAGCGAGAAGAAAGGAGTCGAAAGACCTCCAGTCAATGGTCAAAGTCTCAAGACCCGATGGTCGAAGAGTTACTCCAGAGGATGGAACAATTGGAGAAAAACTCTGCATCCCAGGGGAACCGAGAGTCATATGAGAAGAGAACTCCATTCTCTTGCCAGATCGAGGCGGAGCCTCTTTCCCGCAGATTCAAGATCCCGAACATCCCCCTTTACAATGGGAATAGCTACCCTTACAGCCACTTGGATGCTTTCAACATCCAGATGAACATACAAACCTCCAACCCGTTGGTAAAATGCCGAGTCTTCTCGGCCACACTCGAAGAAGTACCATGGATGTGGTTTAGAAGCCTCCCAGCTCGCAACATAAGGACTTGGGAGGAATGCTAAACAAAATTCCTCAATCAATATAGAGCATTGAAGAAACAGCTCACCCCTTCCTGTCACTTGGCCATAGTCTTTCAGCGAAAAGATGAATCACTCAAAGACTACATCACCAAGTTTTGGTAAGAGGTCAGTAACATGGACAATCCGTCTGACGAGAGTATCCTTACAGTGATTTTAGCGGGGACTTCGAAAGGATGAAAAATTATATGAGGACATATGTAAGTCCCTTGTCAAGAGCTTGGGTGAATTTTATGAGTGAGTAGCTAAGGAGATCTGATGAGAGGAAACCTTCGGCATAAAGACTCAGAACAAGAAAGAAGAAACTGATACCTCCCACCGAGGCAGGAAAGAAATGAAGGTGAGAGCAGCATGGACAACCAAAAGGGGGGTTTTGGAGGCAGCACCACGAAGAAGGCCTGAAGTGAATAATTTTAATATCAGCATCGCTATGATACCTACATTGTCCTATCAGATGGGCCAGACAGGATCTTGCGACGGAAAGAGATAACGAAGATTTCGATAGACCCAGGCCAATGAAGAATCCTATTGAAAAGAGGAACTGTAATAAATTTTGTGCCTACCATAGTGAGGTCGGGCACAACACATTAAACTGTTGGGCGTTGAAAGATGTCATTGAAGACCTCATCAAAAGAGGCCGCCTGAGAGACTATGTGGTAAGATCACTGAGGCAACGACCCCCATGTCCCCAATAGCCTACATCACAATGCCATCAAACTCCTGAGCACAAGGAAATGCCATCCATGAGGACCATCTTTACCATACACAGTGGACCTTATATCGTGAGCACCTTGAATCGATCGCGTGATCGTTATGTGTGAGTGGCGGGGCATGTCCTTCTGACGAGTCACGTGGAGCATGAGAGGCTTGCCAAGAAGGCCAAGATAACTTCAGATAGCATTTCCTTCATAGAAGAGGACGCACAGGGGATCCATTACCCTCACAATGACGAGATAGTCATACAGGTGAAAATCCGCAATGTCAAAGTGAGAAGAATCATGGTGGACACTGGGAGTTCTGTAAATGTAATGTACAAAGGGTGCTTCGACCAGATAGGCATGAGCACGAGTCAAATGGACCCATCACCTGAGCCCTTCTATGGTTTCACAAGAGATGGAATACTCCAGTGGGATGAATTAAACTCCCACTTGCTCTGGGAGACCATGACAGGCAAGCAACCGTTATGACAGATTTTCTAATCATAGATTGTCCCTCGGCTTATAATGTGGTGCTGGGATGACCTGCCATGAATGATTTTGACATGGTAACGTCAACCAGGATGTTAACCATCAAGTTCTCGACCCCAAGTGGAATTGGATGTGTGTGCGGGGAGCAGCAAGTAGCCCGACGCTACTATGAGGAGGCAGTCAAACTTGAGATCTAGGGGAAGAAAGTAAATGTTGTGTCCCAGGGAGAGCCCTAAGTGACAAGCAAAAAAAGGGTTAATTACGACCTCGACCCTCGAGAGGTAGACGTCGAATGAGCCATCAGACTAGTAGAGGTACTGGAAGATGTACGAGTGAGTGAGGCAGATGAGTAGATATGCCTCAAGCTGGGGAAATGCCTGCCACATGATATGAAGGCACAATTGATGATTTTTCTCAGGGCAAACATGGATGTTTTTTCCTGGAACCATGAAGATATGGAGGGCATCGATCCAAATATAATGTTGCATAGATTAAATGTCGACCCCCAGGCCAAGCCAGTTTGCCAAAAGAGAAGACCGATGACCGTCGAACGTTATGCGATGCTAAAGGAAGAGGTGGACAAGCTTCTAGCGAACAATTTCATTCAAGAGGCACGATACCCTACTTGGGTGGCTAACCCTGTCCTCGTTAAGAAGAAGAATGGGAAATAGAGAACATGTATCGATTTCATAGACCTCAATAAGGCATGCCCTAAAGATAGTTTCCCTTTGCCGAGGATAGATCAACTAGTGGATGCGACGGTAGGACATGAATTGTTTAGCTTCATGGACACCTACTCAAGGTATAATCAGATTTTGATGGCCGCATAAGATGAATAACATACCTCATTCATCACCGATCGCAGGCTGTATTGTTACAAAGTGATGCCCTTCAGACTTAAGAATGCGGGGGTAACTTATTAGTGATTAGTGAACATGATGTTCCGGGAACAAATTGGCAAAACCATGGAGGTATATGTAGATGACATGCTGGTGAAATCCAAGCAACTCGTCAATCACGTCTGTGACCATGACAAGATATTCCAAACCTTGAGAAGGTATCGAATGAAGCTGAATCTGCACAAGTGTGCCTTCGGAGTAGCCTCAAGAAAATTCCTCGACTTTATAGTTAACAACAGAGGGATCGAAGTGAACCTGAAGAAAATTAGGGCACTGTTCGACATGTGTTCTCCAACAGGACCAAAAGATATCCAAAGCCTAAATGGTTAGATCGCTGCACTTAGCAAATTCATCTCTAAGGTAACAAACAAGTGTGTTCCCTTCTTCGACGTCCTCAAGAGGGCAAAAAGGTTTGAATGGACCCCCAAATGCGAGGTCATATTCTAGGAACTTAAGATGTATTTCAAGCAAGTACCTCTCCTTTCTAAGCCGAAAGAGGGTGAAAGATTAATCATATACTTGGGTGTATCCTAGCATGCCTTAAGCATGGCACTAACATGAGAAGAGGGAGGAATTCAACTCCCCATCTACTATATAAGCAAGAGACTGCTGGATGTAGAAATAAGATATTCACCCATGGAGAAGCTTATTTATTTCCTGGTCATTGCCTCAAGGAAGCTTCGACCCTATTTTCAGCCCCACAGCATCAGGGTCCTCACTCGGTACCTACTAAGACAAGTTCTGCAAAAGGTAGATGCCCACAACTACTCAAATGGGCAATAGAGCTCGCATAGTTCAACATTGAGTATAAGCCTAGGACGATTATTAAGGGGCAGGCACTGGCCGATTTCATTGCCGAATTCACAGGCCCTTTACAAAATGAGGTAGAAGTCCCTAAAACCCCTTGGTGGGAATTGTTTGTTGATAGGTCATCCAATGATCAGAAGGCCGGAGCAGGAATGCTCCTTATCAGTCCAAAAGGGCATAAGGTCTTTAGTGCTTTAAGGTTTGGCTTTCAGGCCACAAATAATGAAGCTGAATATGAGGCCTTATTGGTGGGCTTACGACTAGCCATAGAGGTATATGCCGAGAAAATAAAGATTTTTAGCGACTCAATTAATTGTTTGTCAAATAAAAGGTGAATACCAAGCTTGAGGGTAAAAAATGGTAGGATATCTCTAGAAAGTCCAAGAGATGCTAGACTCCTTCCAACAATTCGAGATCACTCAGATCCCACGAGCTCAGAACACACATGCTGATGCTTTGGCTCGCCTGTCTACCATTGACGATCCCGACCTCATAAGAGCAATCCCGGTAGAGGTCCTTCCATCCCCAAGTATAGAACATCAGGATGTTGTCATGGCAATTGCTAAAGTGCCTAACTCCTGGATGAATTTGATCCTAGATTACCTATGAAACAAAAAGTTACTAGATGATAGGCTTAAGGCGTGACGTTTGCAAGCTCGAGTAGCCAGATACTGCATCCACAATGGCATGCTCTATAAGAGAGGGTTCACAACCCTATTTTTAAGATGCATAGATGGTGAAGACTGTAGTACCGTCCTGGAGGAGATTCATGTAGGGCATTGCGGAAACCATGCCGGGGGCTACCCTTGGCGCAAAAAGCCCTTCGACAGGGATTCCATTGGCTGACAATGAAGCAAGACGCTATCGACCTTGTCAAGAGGTATGACAGGTGCCAAAGGTTCGCAAAGGTGTCGTGAGCCCCAACAGCCTACCTAAAGCAGATGACAAGCCTATGGCCATTTGCAATTTGGGGGGTAGACCTGATTGGACCACTCCCTAAGGCTCGGGGAAATTGTAAGAATGCGATAATAGCTATAGACTACTTCACCAAGTGGGCGGAGGCAAAGGAACTCACTGAGATCTCATCTTCTAAGGTCGAAAAGTTTATATGGAACAACATCATTTGCAGGTTCGGGGTCCTGCAGCAGATCGTCACCGATAACGGGACTCAGTTCACTAGCTAGCAGTTCATCAAGTTCTGTGACAACCTTAAGATTGTTAAGAGCTTCACAGTAGTAGACCACCGACAAGCCAACTGGCAGGTAGAAGTTGTCAACAAGATCATCAAAAAGATCTTAAAGACTAAGTTAGAGGCAAAAAAGGGAGCTTGGGTGGATGAATTGCAACAGGCACTATGGGCCTACAGGACCACGACTTGTAGCTCCACAGGGGAAACCCCCTTCTCAATGGTATATGGGTGTGAAGCAATGATCCCCACAGAACTCGAGGTTGCTACACAGCGAAGGGTCGCCTTCGACCTAGAAAATAATAATTAGCTCCTCGCCATGAACCTAGACCTTTTGGAGGAAGTGAGAGAAAGAGCTAGCCTCAGGGTTGCAGCCCATCAATAATGGATAGCGAGGTATTACAATCGTAGAGTGCAAGCTTGAAAGTTCAAATCGGGTGACCTCGTCCTCATCCTTATCCTCCCCGAAGCCCACAAATCCAATGAAGGGACTTTAGGACCAAACTGGGAAGGTCCGTACATTATCAAAAGGATCATGAGTGATGGAGCCTACCATTTGGTGAATATGAATGGAGTAGAATTCCCCTGCACTTGGAATGCCAAGCACCTCCGCCGTTACTATCAATAAGTATCTTGGTATCTTATAGTCGATTCATTGTAAATATAAATGTAATTCTTTCAATTCTTTGGAATAAGATAAGAGGTTTTTATGCCAAGTTACATACTATGCGGCGCAACAATAGTTAACGTGTCAAATTGTTATCTAAGCGTGAGTAAACAAAATTCACATATTTAAGTACAAAAAGAATAAGGAGGGAAGAGTTCGGTTTCATCATAATAAAATCGCACAAGTTGTTCATAGAGTTCGCTACAAGTGCCAGGAGCATCATAAAGGCAAAGTTACATAATTCTTGTTTTAAGAGGATGGAGTCTCGGGGGTTGAGCCTTCAACGAGCTAAGGATCGGGAGTTGGGACATTAGGAGCACTTTGTACGGGAGCAACATCGGTAGTTTGTGAGCTTCCTTTCCCCCAGACAGTGACATTGGCAAGAGGAATGTCAGCCTCAGTGCCTTGTCTCTTCCTTGCGGCTCTTGCTCTTCAATGTTCAATTGCTTTGATGGCCTGGGGGCCGAAGAAGGAATAGTCTTAAGTCAGTTAACTTTTCCCACAAGGTGAAAAAGGAAGAGGCAAGAGTGTTCAGCCTTGTCTCCCTAGCTACCTCTGACACCCACGAGGACATTTCCGCCTCAGCCTTTGTCACTTTTTCCTTTGCAAGCTGCAACTCTCTCTTTAGCACCATCACCTCCTCGGCAGAGGCCTTGGCTCGCTACTTTGTAGCCCTTGCCCTCTCCTTGGCAATATTGGCCACCCTACTCATTGACCACAACTATGACTAGGCTTCATCAAGCTCAATCTTTGCCTTATTGAGGTCGTTGGTGGCAAGGCCAAAGTTCACCTCAATATCCTCGCGACTCTTCACCTTGAGAGACAAGGCAGTCTCCAACCCCTTGACTTTCTCCCCGTGCTCTAGCACCTCAGCTCGTCGGGCCCCCAGCTCGTTCACGAGAGCTAATCTCTCTCTATCCCAATCCTCGCATGTCTCGATGATCTTCATTAATGACAACACATTCTGAGGGAACAGGCAGTGAGGTTAGACTTAATAACAAATGAAATGACTAAGGCAAAAAACAACACTTACTGTTAGACCTTGTCGAGCTGTGTACCTTGCCAGCCTTCCAAGGGGGAGTTCTTCACTCTCCAATGTGTTAATCTTGCAGTCATTACCTAATATCGTGCCAAAATTCTCAACAACCACCCGAGTGTCTCCCTCCATTTTGGAGCTGGGCTCGGCCAAAGGCTTTGAAAGATCAACTCCTAATGGGTTCTGGGGAGTCACCTTTTTCTTCCCTTTGGCGATCCTCTGTTTCTTTGGAAGAGGACCAGAAGGGCTGGAAGGACTCGCGACATCGGTTACCTCTACTTTTTCAGATTGTGGTGTGGAGATTGGATCCAATGGAGAGACCTCGACCATGGCAGATGGTTGCTCCGTGACAGCTAAAGTTACTTCAACCTCGATAGTCGGTCCAACTTCAGGGGCTAGACTTACATCAGAAGCTGGGGGCTGATCCGCAACAACCTGGCTCGAGGAGACCTCACGAGCCGAAGGAGCCTTGCCTTCACTATTTGAGGGAGGCATTCTGAGGATCAAGTCCATTATCTTATCTTAATCATTAAAGTTCATGGGCCTAACCTCCATCAGCTGGCAAATCCCTATCTCCCTAGTCACTACGATGTTTATCGATGGGGAAAATCCATAGAAGTAGAGAATGTCCTCGTCAAACTTGAAGTAATTTTGGAGATCTCTGGTTGTTGCAAACCAGTCTAAAACCCTCCACTCCCTGGCCCCAAGTATTGGCTGCTTACCAGTTTTGTTTACCAAATTAAACAGGAGGTCAGAACTCAGAATAAGAGGTTAAACTCCAGAACAGATATTAAAAAAACAAGCAAATTCGCCCATAACCAGCCCACTTACCTGGAAAAAGAACAAAATCAAAGTTTTTAAGATATCTCAACGAGGGTTACGGAACATAAAACCAACGAGACTTATGGTGTCCTGCATTGGATTTTTCCTTTACATCCCCCTATGGGAGGATCTTCTTATGAGGTGTCTGCCTAGCCGAAAGGTAATAGAGCTCATCCTTGGAATTCACACACTTAAGTCATAAAGGTAATAGAGGGTTTCAAGTGATGGCGGAGGAAGACCATTGCTCTTGTGAATGAGGGCCAACGAAATCAACGAAGTATATGAGTTTAGCATTAGTTGAAACGGGCTAAGCTTTATTTTATTTAAGAAATCAACGATAAAATGTTGAATGGGAAATCGTAACCCCATAGTAAGATACGGGATACCAATGGCTATGAAGCCTCGAGGAGGATGATCGGTGTAGTTATCCGGGGCGGGGACCATAGCACTGCACCACTTTGGGATCCGGTTGGACTTGATAGCATTTTGAATGTCGCAAACCCGAACAGTTGAGGTATGATGTTTGAATGTGTGACGGTTAGGGTGTTGGCCCGAAGCCATCCTTTGGCCCTCGATAAGTCTCGAACAAGAACTTGGGTTTGAAATGACCTCCCTTCCACTGGATGTTGCACCTCCAGCTTGTCGAACGTTCCCCACATCTAGAGATGAGGCCGGTTCGTCATCCTCACTCCTAATCAAGTGTTTTGACGTGCATGACTCGCTCCTATCTAGACAAAGGAAAGAAAAGGTTGATAAGTTCACTGAGAGTGAACCATAATGTAATGTTTATTCTGCAAGTGCATGGCATAGCTGTAGTAGAGACTAGCGAATACGGGTCAAATCCCACAGAGATTTCTGT
>JANHAO010007682.1:0-19968 GCA_026873985.1 Saraca asoca | reverse complement strand
GGGGGGGGGGGGGGGGGGGGTGGTGGGGGGGGGGGGGGGGGGGGGGGGGGGGGGGGGGGGGGGGGGGGGGGGGGGGGAAGGATTATATTACCATCAAGTTTCACTTGTGGCCAGTTACCTAATGTAGAATTACCATGATGCAATTTCAATTTGTAAATGGGTAGGTTATCCTGACATATTCCTCACATTTACTTGCAATCCAAATTGTCCAGAGATAATCCAAATTATTGATGTTCTTGGTTTAAAGCCTTTTGATTGCACTGACTTAATTTAAAGTTTTCAAAATAAAACTTTGGTACATGATGGATGACTGGCAGAAAGGTTCCTTCTTTGGTAAAGAGCAAGTAAGTTTACCAAACATTACTTCTGAGCCATGATTTTTTTTGTATTTCAGTTAATGCTATTCATTTGGTCATTGAATGTGATTCTATAATATCTTTATTTTGTTTTTAAATGAAATATAACTGTATAAGTCTTGCATCATTTTTTTTCCCAGTATTATAAACAATTGAATTCCAAAAGAGAGGTCTCCCTCATGCCTACATGATAATTTTCCTTGCCCCCCATCACAAGATTAAATATACAGAAGGTATTGACAAGATTATTTTAGTAGAGCAGATGAGGAGCCATTACTTTATGAAATGGTAAAGAATTTTATGATTCACGAACTATATGGTAATGCAAATCGTAAATTGCCTTGCTTGTAGAATGTACATTGTACAAAACATTTCCCTAAGAAGTTTGTGGAAGCAACTTCTGTTGATGGTTATGGTTTCCTTATATATAGGAGAAGAAATAATGGAAAAACAAGAGAAAAATCACATTCAACTTGATAATCGTTTCATTATTCCTTATAATGTGAAGCTGTAACTCAATACCAAACTAATATTAACGTTGAAACTTGCAACCAGGGGACATCAATCAAATATCTATTCAAATATATCAATAATGGATATGAGAGAGTGATAGTGTCTATACAGCAAGCAAAAACAATAGGTGAAACAGCAAAACAAGTTGATGAAATAGAAGCCTACTATGCCTGTAGGTATGTTTTTGCTTGTGAAGCTTGTTGGCATATATGTCGGTATGATATTCATTACAGATAGCCTTTTGTTGAAAGGTTGAAGTTCCATCTCCTAAGGGAGCAATTCATAGTTATAAATGTCAAAGACTCAATTGAAGAAACAATAAATAAAGATTCCATCCAACAAACAGTATTCATTATGTGGATGGAAAAGAACAAAGAAGATTTCAAAGCCCATAATTATCATATATTGATTTTCCATTGAAGTACCCGTATAAAAGGAAGACATTCGAAAATGACTGGGGAGACAACATGGATAAGCCATTGGAAGGATTAACTTTGTTCCACTATTAGTTGGTGAGCTCTTCTACTTGCATATCTTATTGAACAAAGTGAAAGGACCAACATGCTATGAGGACATCCACACAACTAATGGAATTGATCAAAACACTTTCAAAGAAGTTTGTTATGCTCTGGGATTGCTTGATGATGGTGCAGAGCATGTTGCTACAATTAAGGAAGCTTCACCGTGGGGTATTGGTAAATCATTGAGGAAATTGTTTGCCATAATGCTAATTTGCAACTGTTTATTAAGACCTGAGATTGTTTAGGAGGGCAAAGTGCCCTTCCTTACCAATGATAAGTTATACATTCTAATAAGAGAATTACACGGTGAAGGTTAAGTACCTTTCAATATCCTCAGTATTATTTATATTAGACTTTGAGTAATTCACTTTATTCATACTATTATATTTTCTCATTTTAACTATTATCATTGATGCAATAACAATTTTTTATGTTGTTATAGATTTGATCTTGATTGATGATCAACTACAATATTTGGGCCTCATTGAAATCGAGAAATTATTATGTAGCAATAGCAGGAGTTTACCTAGTTTCCCTCCAATGAAAGTTACAAAAAATATCTAATTAGTCCAATGATGAATAGTTTGATTATAGATGAGCTTAACTATGGCAAGGAAGCATTGAAACTTGAAGCATCAACACTTGTGGCATCAATGATAGATGAGCGAAGTTCGGTCTTCAACACACTCATGGGGTTCATAGCGGCAAAGGAGCTATTTTCTTCTTGTATGGGTACGGTAGTTGGAGAGCTTTAACATCTTTGCTCTCATAAGGGAGGATTGTCTTGACAGTGGAATTACTTTTATTCTTCTATCAAGTGGCCGCACTGCACACTCCAGATTTGCTATCCCTCTTGATATTAATGAGGACTCTATATGCAACATTAAACAAGGTAGTCCTCAAGAAGAATTGTTAAGAAAGACTGATCTAATAATCTGGGATGAAGCACTAATGATGCACGGGTTTTGCTTTGAAGCACTCGATAAGACTGTGAGAGATATCTTGTAATTTGACAACCCAAAAAGTCATTCAATACCCTTTGGTGGCAAGACAATGATATTTGGAGGTGATTCAAACAAATATTGCCAGTCATTCATAGAGGTAGTCGTGTTGGCATAGTGAATGCAACTTTGAATTCATCTTACTTGGATTCCTATCATATGCTAAAGCTTACAAAGAACATGTGTCTTGAGTCATCCTCAACCAACCAATTTGAATTAAAGAAACTTAAAGAATTTTTTTAATGGATACTAAACATTGATAATGGCAAACTTGGAGAATCGAATGATGGAAAGGTTGAAACGAAAATTCCAGACGACCTACTAATAAAGCATTACATGGATCCTATTGTAGCTATTGCAAAATTGGTATATCGTTTACTAGCCTCCAATGAATTCAGTAAAGAAATATTACGAGATTTTGCTATTCTTGCTCCAAAATTGACAATTGTTGAAGAGGTCAATGATTACATGCTCTCCCAAATTAACTCAGTGATAAAAGAATACCTAAGCTTAAATTGAGTGTGTAAGACATGTTTGAATAGATCATGTCAAGTTGATTTGTTTACTCCCAAGGTGCTAAATTGTCTACAATGTTTTCATTTGTCAAATTGTTAGCTCAAATTGAAGATTAGGGTGCCAATCATGCTTATAAGGAATATAGATGAATTGGTTGGTCTTTGTAATGGCACAAGACTTATTGTCACTCAATTAGTAAATCATGTAATCGGGACTGAAAGATTAAGTGCTAGTAAGGTTGGCAACAATATATTCATTCCAAGAATGGTTTTAAGCCCATCATAGTCAAAATGGCCATTAAAGCTATAGAGAAGACAATTCCTAATCATTATATCATATGCAATGTCAATTAATAAAAGTCAATGACAGTCATTGAAGAGGGAGGGATTGTATTTGCCTAAGGCAATATTCAGTCAAGATCAACTTAATGTTGCAATTTCAAGAGTTAGAAGAAGGGAAGGCTTGAAAATCCTTATACATGATGAAAAGAAAGAGGAGAAAATGTGACCACTAATATTGTATACAAAGAAGTCTTTCAAAACATCCTATAGAATCATCATGAATTGTGTTGTATGTTTCTAATTGCCATCATTTTTCCTTTTATATAATAGTATGAATTAATATTTATTGTGTGATGAAAAACAACTAGTTAGTAATTGATGAAAACAATTACTATAAGTGATCACTGCTACAATTGCGATGAAACTACAAGTTAACTGTAGTATTCCACTGAACACTAACTAGTTATTGAAGAACCAAGTTTCACCAAAAGTGTGGTGCTTAGGACAAGATGAAGCATAGGAAGTAGATTATTTAAAAAAAGAAAATTGGCTTCTTGAACTTGCATATTAAGATTTGGGATCATTGCTACACATTCATCTATTTTCTCCATTTTGTAGTAAACCTTGAAATGAAACAAAAATTTATATAGAAAACACCATTTTTGTCATGTCATATACAAAATTTATCAATTTCAACCTTATAATATATTTTGAATCAATTTCATCCCTCACTAATATTACTTTGTCCAATTCAGCCCCTTGGTTCGTGTGCAGTTCAAACTACTAACAAAAAGCTGATGTGGATGCAATGATGCTTGTATAGCCTAACATTTTTGTTGATTGGGTCTACTCCCTCTCCAACTTGGTTAAATGTTGTCATTTCTTCTCATGAATAAGAGGAAAGAAACATCCCATCTTATGATAGCATTTCATTTCCTCCATAGCCTAACCAACTCCACAGCCGTGAAGTAACACCATGGGGAGAGATGGGGTGTGTGATAACCATTTTGGTAGGTGATATTCATGTGCTTCCTGTTCTTCTACTAACAATGCTACTAATTCAACTTGTGATTGTGCTTTAAGGCTTATTTTGCTCACTTCTTTCACTAGAAGGAACCTTGGTAGGAAGTTTTTGAGATACCTGAAGTACAGAATAAAGAATGAATGTTGTAAATATTTCATGTGGGTGGATTGTGAAAATTATAGCAAGTTGAAGATGTTGATCAATTATTGCTAGGATGGTGTAGTTTTAGGTTAGTGGATGGAGTTTCTATTTCAAGAAGGTGGTGTAGTTTTAGGTTGGTGGTGGTCTCTATTTCAGGTTTAGGAAGGAGTCTCTCTTTCATGTTTAGGAAGGAGTCTCTGCTGTGTAAGTGCTTGTCAAAAGTTATTTTTTTCAATGGAAATTTTCTACTAATTTATTTAGTACAAAATTATTACAATTAATTGTTTTGCAAATTAATCAATTCATGGAAATGGTCTACTAATTAATTTAGTATGAAATTGTTGCAATTAATTGTTTTGCTAATTAATTAGTATTTATTATAAATTAAGTCAATTATTTTTAATGAATTTATATCCAATAATTGAAATTTTGTAACATTTTGAACCACATTTTTAGAATTAAATCAATTAATGGAAATGTTCTGCAAATGAATTAATTTAGCGCAAAAATTGTTGCAATTAATTTTTTTCTAATTAATTAATTGGTATTTATAATAAATTAAACCAAATATTTTAAATAATTATAATCAATAATTGGAATTTTGACACATTTTGCACCAAGTTGTTATAATTAAATCAATTAATGGAAATGTTCTACAAATGAATTAATCTAGTGTAAAAACATTGCAATTAATTGTTTTACAAATTAATTGATTAATTGGTATTTGTAATAAATTAAATAACTTATTTTTAGTGAATTCATATTTAATAATTGCAAACATTATAACATTAATTAATGCTAATTCATTCAAATTGAAACTGTGCCAAAAGCTTGATGTTAATGCACTAAATTGATAGTCACTAATCTATTAACTCTGAAATAGAAACATTATAATACAAAATAATAGAAAGAAAATTATAGCACTAATTCATATCATTCAAATTCAAACTATTATAGAAGCCTACTGTTAATGCACCAAATTACATCTATTGCAAATGTGCCAAAACCAAAATGCACCAAAATGAACTTTTCAAAAAGACAACTATAACCCTATTTACATTGGTTCCACATCAGAAGTAGTAAAATGACAATACAATCATTGCTGCCCACTTGCATTTTAGGCAGCCATGTGCACATCATTGTCAAACCTTCAATGATGTTGCTAAGCCATAAACTTAAATTAATCATTTAGCTTCCAATAAGTTTGCAAATAATAATACCCACCAAAATCTAAAACTAGAAACATAGTCACAAAATTTTTAAAAATGAACTGAACAATTAGGAACTTACTTCAACACCCTTGCAACAAAAAATTGAAGAAATCCTACCAAGAGGAATGTGCACTTTCCTCCCACAATGTAGTGCTCTTAGTGTTCCTAACCTTCAAACTCTGAAATAATTTTTTCAAAGATGAACTTAAATAATGTGCTTTTAGATAAAAAGAAATAAGAGGGAAACAAAGTAGAGCATGTCATTAAGAGAACAA
Source organism: Saraca asoca (assembly GCA_026873985.1). Lineage (NCBI taxonomy): Eukaryota > Viridiplantae > Streptophyta > Magnoliopsida > Fabales > Fabaceae > Saraca > Saraca asoca. Next base: position 14,129 of record JANHAO010007682.1, on the reverse strand, counting down.
GGCTGTTGAACTTGGTCAATTTGCCGTTTCTGGTCTCTAAGTATAATAACGACATTCAACCAAGTTGGAGGGGGAGTAAATCTAGTCAGCAAAAGTGTTAGGCCATGCAAGCATCAATGCATCTACATTAGCTTTTCGTTAGTAATTTGAATAGCACACTAATCGAGAGATGGAGTTGGACGAATTTATGTTAGTGAGGGACAAAATTGATTTAAAATATATCATAGGGATGAAATTAAGAAAATTTGCATATGATAGGCATGAACATGGGTGTTTCCTCAAAGTTATATTTTGCTGTTCTAATAACTATCGCTCCTCACTTTAAGCTCCAAAGTTTCAAGACAGGAATAAAAAAAATCTGTGTTCTCTCAATTTATTATCTTATCAATTTCCTTTAATTTGATAGAGAAAAAGATACAATGTTCTATTATGAGACTATATCTATCCCTCTTATTTTACATTTGGTTGGATAGAATGGAATGGAATGATCATTCCATAATTATGTTTGATATGGTTAGTAATGGAATAAAAAAAAGTTAATTACAATAATACTCTTATAACAAAAATAATAAAACATCTAAAAGTAGTAAAAAAGTGCAAGGCTTCAATTCCTCTTGTTACATAGTAATCATATATAAATTAAATAAGTGATATTGTAATACCAACAAAATAATAATTATAACATATAAGTAAATTGTTGATGATAAAAAGAGATAGGGGTGAGCAAAAATCTCACACCAATGAGAAGTCAGGTGGCCTTGTATTTTATAAGGTAGGGGGATACCCCTTTTCCCAACGGGGTTCCTTTTAAGGAAAAAATCTTGAGGCTTGCCCAAAAAGGGGAAAAGCCAAAGTGGACAATACCTCACATGAGATAGGCTCAGTCTGACCATCATCATTTGGCACTGTCTATGGAGACCCCCAATGCCTCATCACGCACAAGCCCGCCTAACTTGAAGGGCTTATATTGATGGTAAAAAGAGGTAAGGGTGAGTAGAAGTCCCACATCGATGAGAAATTAGGTGGTCTCGTGCCTTATAAAGCTAGGGGGATCGGAATCCTTTACCCAGGAGGTATTGTCCTGCCTTAGCTCAGAGGTGGTTGGAGGTTTTGTCCCTCTTTGCCCAATCAGGCGAGGGTGCCTCGTTAGGTGAAGAAGGCCAGAGCCGATTAGGTGCAGTTAGCCGTTGTCATCTTAGCCTAGGAGGTATTGTCTCCTCTGACACAATCGTGTCTCAGGGTTTTGTCCCCTTCAATGGGGGCACCTCGCTAGGGAGATCGAAATCCTCTACCCAGAAAGTTTTGTCCCGCCTTAGCTTAGAGGTGGCTGGGGTTTTGTCCCTCTTTACCCAATCGGGGCGAGGGTGCCTCGTTGGGAAAAGGGTGTCCCCCTACCTTATAAGGCACAAAGCCATCCGACTTCTCATCGATGTGTGACTTCTGCTCACTTCTACCTCTTTTTACCATCAATATAAATATTTATGTCATGTTCTCTAAATATTCATTATGCTAATGACAAAAAATCTATAATATTTATTGATAGTATGACATTGGTTTGTTCTTCAAGCATGCTAGCCTTTTTTTTATTTTTTTTATATGTTATGGGTAAAATTTGATCTTACATAATGGAAAGGCAAAAGCCTAGCGAAGACTAAGAACCAGTTAGAGATAACCTAGCTTGCCAAAGTAGCTCCACCTCGCTGACTATGAGGCCAGGATGCAAGTAAGGCCCCAAAGCTAGAGAGATAGCTCACTAGAGCTCGCCTCACCAAGAGCTAAGCTTGCTTCGCCAAAAGAAAGCCAGTAGTGACCTCGAGCTAAGCATCTCAACTCATAAGATCGGGTACATTATCCACCTAAAAGATTAGCGAGATAGAACATCAGACAGACTTGCATTAGGTCTCAAATCTAGCAGACATGTGGGGCCCATCGATAGAAAGTCATTTGTCAAAGCCAAATTACAAGGTATAATTGTCTTGTACATTTAATGATTGTAATGATGTATTTGTAGCATGTAAAATTTTAATTGTAACCTTCTACCTTCCATAAATAGGAAGAGGAGGATCTTTGTAAAACAGGTTGAAACTAATATACTGAAACTCTATAAAATTCACTTCAGATTAATAAAATGCTATCGTGGGCGTAGGGACTAGTACTGCTTGATTTTAGCCAAACCACATTAAAAATACTGCATTCCATTGCTCTTCTTCCTCTCCACCATCTTCATCATCTTCTCCTTCTCTCACTTCATTCACTAGAAAGTAGTTTGGGGATAAAAGAACTACACTGCTTGACTGGAATCTGGCAGAACTAGATTTCACTGTCAACAATATATAAATAAATTCTAATTCATTTATTTTTTATTTTATATTAAATAATTTTGTATAATAAATAATATTAATTTTATAAATAATATAAAATACCTTATTTTAAATTTTATCATAAAAAACATAATTATCAAAATATTTTTTAGTAAAATTATTAAAAAATTAACATTGTTTTATTAATTATGAACATAAGGATAGTTTTGTAATATATGAAAGATGTAAGAGATAATGGTATAAAAAGACTAATATATAAACAATGGAATAACCCATTCCATTGCTTTGATGATGGAATGGCCATTCCCTAGGAAATGGGCATTTCCACTCTATAGTGCTTACCAAACAAAATTTGTACCATTTCCATTACATTCCATGCAACCAAGTGGAACATTGGGGAATTTCTATATCTTATCAATTTTCTCTAATTTCAGAGAGATAAAAATACAATCTTCTAGTTTTGGATTGCATGTATCTGTTTCCTAAATTTATACCCTCAATTTTTTTAGGATGCACTTTCATATAAAAGGCATTATTGTAATTAAGAAGTAAACTATTTCCCTTTTTTATTTAGAACACATATAACTTTTGGTAAAAGGCTCATTTTATCTCATTTTGTTTCCTCAAATCCCATTACTTTCATGGATGTTTGATTCCTATAGTCTTTCTGGCATTCCTAGAAATATTTTAAGGGAATGCTAGATTTTCATGTTTAATTTAAAATTAAGAAAAGTTTGCCTAAAAATGATTTTAGTCCAATATTCTCTAAAATATTCCCAAGGAGAGGTGGGCATTATATATTCCCATGACATGTCACGACTTAAAAATCTTGGTCATGACCTGTGTGAATATCAACCCTTTTTGTTGATAATCACTAGTCTTTCTTCACTTAATCCCATTTATAATCATTTTAGTTTTTTTTCCTAAATATATTCACTTGAATTTCATTGGTTGACCCAAAGATGATAACTATAGGGAGAAAGATAAGCACATAAAAAATAATCATATTTCATAATTTACACTAATGTTGCCCAAGGCACACACCAAGCTTAATACATGGTTCTGTGGTTTATATATAGTTCTCAAAGAAACAACCTTTTAACCTTTCTAAGGTCTAGATGTCATTTCCAAAACCATTCTATGTCCTTCCAAAATAGGGCAGTGAAAAGAAGTTAGATCAACCTATGTCTCTTTGTAACTTCTATAGCATAGGTTAATATAATTAAGCCCTACAACCCTTCTATTTACAAATTTTTCAAAAGTCATCAAAATATAAGACTTGATGCTAGATCACTATAGGTCAAACTATCTTAGGGCAATCATAAGAAGGACATTAAGCTACTCCAAGGGAATAATCTCCACCTTGTGGAATACCTTACAACCAGCTAAATTCAAGATAATGATATAATGTATCTTGACTTGGTATGTCCCTAGGGGGCTAGACACTATTGCGGTGAATACGTCAGCTGTGATCTTAACCAGATCATTGTTCATGCTTACTTTTCTTGTAGTGGTTAGTTGGATTTTCTTAAGAATCTGAAAAATAATGCATAGAGGAGTGAGTTTAGGACTGAGTGAAATAATACATACCAAACTTTTGAATTCATCCCATCAAGATCATACATATATATATATATATCAACATCATATTCAAGCAATTATTTCTCATACTTTCATACACATTTCATTATATTACATCTCAATATTCCATAAAATGATAAATAAGTAAAAGCAAAAGGCATAAATATAATAAATCTCCTTATTACTCCAATCCATCCTTATCCCGTATAATCCCAGCCTTATTCCTCCAAGCTAACCTTATCCCACTCATCATATTAGAATGTACAGATCCATGATTTGGTTCATTATTCTTCATCACAATCTATCATTCACATTTCAAGCCTCATAATAGCTTTCAAGTATTCAATAATATTAATCTTATAATAGAACATCATCAAGTTTACACCAACACATTCCATCATCTTTTATGATATCTAATTCTATTCCAGATCTCATGAAAAGTATCAAACATTAAGCAATATGATTCTCACAATAGCTATATAACAATATTCTTATTTAGCCACAATCCTAATCATATGAGTTGCATTCTATTGCAAATGTAGCATACATTCTTTGTTTCATCATAAGTCTATTATAATTAAATTCATACCAATGACATATATATAGCTAATTGTTAGATTCAATAACATTGATTATAATTACCTATTTAAGATTTCTTAGTTATTATACTTACTTTATTAGGGGTTCATATAAGATTAAACCAAGGGAATTGATAGTATTTTAGTAAAACTGAAGTTGGGCTGAAAAATGTGGAAACCTTTGGAGATGCAATCAGAATCGTGAGTAGGATCATTGAGGAAATATTAGTAGAATCGTGATTAGGCTTAAGGAATTCGATTGTGAAAAATTCAATTCAACTTGAGGAGTTTCAGTTGAAATTGCAATTTTGCTCTTCAAATTATATAACCATTCAGGAAGTCCAAATGCAAACGCAAACAAAATTCCAATTGGGATCAAAAAACAATGTAGCAAGATTTGATTTGAATTACAAAAATCTAGTTTAAATTCCAATTTGGATTGTATGGACAAAATTGCTGGGTTTCCATGAGCATGATTGCCAATCTAGCTTAAAAGCTAAGATTCGACTTGCATGAGCAGGTATTACATGACAATAATAGAAAAATAAGGGAAGTGACTTCCAATTCAATACTATACCATCTAATCTCATTACAACATGTTTTGAGAATTTAAATAAGTTTAAAACTCAACTTTTTCAAGATAAAACTAGTTATTATGACATTAAACCCATTCAATCTCAACTTTACCACAAAATCACAAGAAAAACCCATTTTGTCAACTTGCACCAATATTCAATAGATCATAAGCAATAACCCATGGTAGCTCATTGAGTTGTTCTTTTAACTTTTTTGTCCTTCATCTTTTCCAATTCCTCTTGCATATACTTAACTTGAACTTCTAAAAACCTAACCTTTGCCTCAGTTAGACTAAGTTTATCAAATTCACTAGGCTATAAGTTAGCTTGCTTATTGGTTGCTTTACTCTCATTTTGAACAGGCAAATTGGATAATAGTATAGCTCTGGTGGGGCTAGTTGGATTGATTGGGACAAGATGCATATAGGGTACTTGAGGAAAAAAAGGTGTCATGGGTGTTGAGAAATAGGCTAGCTATGTTAACCATGCTAGATGGGCTAGGTGGAATGTAAGGTATGTGCAGACCTTGAGTGGAGGTTGCTCATTATAGGTCTTCATAAAAATTACCTATATGCATAGGTTGAGAAGGGTAAATAGGAGGCAAGTGGGTGAATTCAATAGGTTTAGTCTTGATGATCATAAGTTAGTTTTGCTGGGTGTGGTTGAGCTATTCAGTGACCAATAGTTTAGCTTGCTCTTTAAGGTAGGTTTTAGCTTGTATAGTCTACATATTCACATAAGTTACCACTAGTTCACTTTTAGCAGTCTCAAGCTGCTCAATCAAAATTAGCTTAGATTTAGATTGCTTTTTTTTTTTTTTGCAAAGAAGCAACAATGGACATATATTTAGTTGCTTTGCTCAAATATGAACTTCTTTAGTGCACAAAGAGAATTAGAGAATATTCTTGATGGTCATTCGGTAAGGTACCATCATCACCAAAAATATATTACCCCTTAGTATATGCAGCACCCTTAGCTTGGCTTTGTTGTTAAGGTTGCTCTTTGTGACACTAAGAGGAGCTATAAGAAGAGGATCTTCTTTATCTACATCAATTAGGATGGGCTCATCAGATGTGTTTCTCTTCGGAGCATCAGTAAATTGAGGTGGTGTACTAGAGGCCATCAAACTTGTTGACCTTCTAGATGACCTTTCATACCTTTCTCTCTGAATTTGTTTAGCATGCTTCTTCAAAAGCCTTTCTTGTTGTTTTTTCTCATCATCTTGGGCCATAATTTTTGCCTTTGGGATCTTCTTGACTAGTAAATCAAGACTTTCTTCAGGATAAGAGCTAAGCCTTCTCCTATTTTAATGCCCTTGCTCTGTACTTTGGGGCTTTCATCATCATTTCCAAAAGAGGTACTAGAAGTGTCTAAAGAGGAGTCATTGTCATGTTTCTTATGAGAAGCTTCTATTTTTCTTTTCTTATAAGAAATTTTTGGATTGTTTGGCTTTTTGAATTTACTCCCTTGTTAAGACAAGGTCAAAATCTAGTTAACATTTGTAGTGTTCCTTTCTATCACCTTCCTACCAATCTCATGTGATAAGTCTAAACCAAAGTGCTTATAAATCCTAGTAATGATCATACTATAGGGTAAGGGCGCTCTTTCTTTATGTACCTCATGAATCATGTGTTTGATAATGACATGTACTATATTAATCTTTATTCATGTTCTATAGCATAGAGTAAAAAAGCTTCAAAACCACTTATATTACTCAACTCACCCTTTTTAGGAAAAATGATGAGAAATGATTTATAATAGTACCTTGCTATTTTTGGGGAGCATATCAACTTTCAGAGTTATTTTACTCTTACTACTAGAGATGAGAAGGATCGACTGAGCAGAGTTGTAATTTTTATTCCAAGCTCTCTCTTTCTTAGTGTCACTAGAGCTCCCACATCTAGTACTTCAAGAATCTGATTTAGTAGTGATGAGGTGACTTCATGTTCCCTACCCCTCAGATATACCTTCAATGTGGTATCATGGCTTTGAACATCAAGATTAGCAAAGAAGAACTTTGTGTAAATTTCAAAGACAAAGTCATCTAACTTTAGTATAGGTTCCTATCTCAACTTCCTTAAGTCTTTTACACAAGGCAAGCCATTAGATTCTAAGGAAGCTAAGTCTACCCTTCTTGGGGTCACACAATTTTTGTGGGTAAAAGAAAAATACTGGGTTTTATCTAATGGGCTTTTGTAAAAGAGGTTTGGAAATTTTATAAGGGTGTTTTGAGAGGCCATTGAAGAATAGAAATGAAGGTTTTGATGGAAAAAGATGAAGTTACGATGAGAATATACAGAACAGGGGTTCTTAGTTTTAGAGAAGAGTTGGGGTTTAGAAAATAGGTTTTTGAAAATAGGTTTTGGGAAAAATGAAAAATGGAATCAAAGGAGTGAGTTATTCAAGAGTGACTAAAAAATAAGTATGATTTGAAGCTTAAAGACAAGCCCTTTCAAAATAATGATTCAGTGTTTCAAAATTTGCAATAAATGGAAAAGATCAGTGAGTGAAGATAATTTAAAATGGATAAGAAAGTTAGATTAAAAATGAGGAGAGATTTAAGCTAAAATAATGAAAGATTTTGGGAATAAAAGATAGTGAGTTTGCAGCAAAAAATGGAAGCATAAATGCAGAATGGCTAGCAGTTTCCCAATTGTGGGTTTAGAGAGGAAGATGAAGGTAGTTTTGGAAAATAAAATGAGAGAGGTACCATTAAATTTAAGTAGTTTTTTAATTTTTTTAGCCTAAAATGTGTAATTCTAATATGAAGGAGTAGCTTATCTTATAGGCTTGATAAGCTGACTTAAGCAAAAAAAAAAGTTGGAAAATCTTAGAAAAAGTGTAACTTCCATGTAATCCATTTCAAAACTTTTTGAGTGGGTCCAATCAAAGGAAATTCTACCAACTCTATGAGTATCAACAATGTGCTTGCCAAATATTTCCAATAAATGCATTGACACTTGTGATAGAATGTGTGCAAAAAATAAAATAAAAAAATAAAGTAATGCAAAATGGATGCAAAGTGAATGTATGTCTGGACAAGAAAAAATCACTAAAAATTGAAGCAACAATTCAAAAAAAAAAACTAAATAATCAAAGGAGTAGTGCATTAATGAAAAACATAAAGTATAGTAAAAAACATAAATACATAAAATAATGGAGTAAAATAAAATGAACACTTAGATAAATAATAGAGCAAAAAATAAAATATCCGTAAATCTTATCCAAGAATTTTTAAACTAAATTAATAGAGATTAATCATTCCAAGCTCATTTTTTATAAAATAAAATTTATCTTCATGGAGGGATTTTGTAAAAATATTCACTAATTGATTTTTGGAATCTATAAAATTAAGCTCAGTATCGCCTCTTTGAACATGATTTCTTATAAAATGATGTTTAATCTCAATATGTTAGGTTCTAGAATGTTGAATAGGATTTTTGGTTAAATTAATTGCATTAGTATTATTATAGAGTATTGGGATTTTATTAAAATTCAAATCGTAGTCTCTAGGTTGTTACTTCATCCATAATATTTGTGCACAATAACTTCCAACTACCATATATTCATCATAGTCAATATCTTCATGTTGATTGTATCCTTGTGCTACTAATCTTACTTTTTTTCTTATCACATTTCTGGATTTGTCTAGCCTGTTGTGAAATACCCATTTTATGCCAATGAATAAATGGTCAAAAAGCTCTAGCATAAGGTTCCATACTTTATGCTTTTCAAATTGGTTGAGCTCTTCTTGCATGACATTGATCCAACCCTTATCAAGCAAAGCTTCATTCACATTTTTTGGTTTAATTTGAGAGAGAAGGGCTATATTGTTCAAGTTGAATCTCTCTGAGCATCTTATTTGGAACCTTATAAGATAGTTTGGCATGTGCCTTCATTCTCTAGGAAGGGTTCATTATTGCAACTTTGGAGCTTGCTCTTTTGGTTGCTTGATCTAATCCTCTTGCTTTTTCAATCTATCTTGCTCTTTCAATCCATATTGCTCATTTGGAACTACTTACTCTTTTAGATCTTCTTGTTATGCTTGCTCCTTTTGGACACTTGATGATTCTCCATTTGTCATGAACTCATCATCTTCTTCTAATGGCTTACTCAAAGGTAAATCATTAGTTTCATCAAACACAACATGCATGGATTCTTCTATCTCTACAGTTCTTTTGTTGTAAGCTTAATAAGCTTTGCTAGTGTTAGAATAGCCCAAGAAGATATCTTTACCCAATCTTGAATCAAATTTTGCTAGTTGGTTTTTCCCATTATTCAAGATATAACATTTACATCCAGGAAGTAACCAATATTGGGTTTTCTTCCATCCCAAAGCTCATAAGGAGTCTTCCTTAAATAAGACATATCAAATATCAATTAATGATATAGTAAGAAGTGTTTATAACTTCCACCTAAAAAATATTTTTGAAGAACATTTTCACAAAGTATGGTTTTAATTATATCAATTAAAGTTCTATTTTTTCTTTCCACAACCCCATTTTGTTAAGAAGTTTGACAGTTGTTAAAACCAGCCAAGATAATATATTGAATTACCTTAACTTATAGCAAGGGTGAGTCCAGGTTGAACCACAGAAATTGGAGATTAATTTAATGTATCAATAGAAAAAGGCAGGGGATTTGTGACTAACTATACAAGAACTAAAAAAAAACAAACTACATTAACATAAGTAATAGAATCAAAGATTAAAAATGGAAATCTAATGGAAAGGCTTCAATCCAAAGGATTCTTGCATTCAATTCAATGATTGATCATTGATACAAATGTTTCATTCCCTCTTTGACCACTTAGCCAAGAATCAAATCAAGCTCAGCATCTAATTAATTCTTGATAATTTCTCTCTAATTTGGCTAACCAAACCTAGCACTCAATTAACCCTTATTGCTTAATTGATCAAAGCCAATGACCTTAACTAATTAAACAATAATATTAAGACTCAAAAATACCAAGACTAATTAATCAATTTACCCTAGCAATAAATCCATTAATTACCCTCAATTCTCTAGGATAATTGACCTGCACTAACACATAATCAAAAGCTCTATTGCTACTCAAGCTAAATAGTCATAAACAACATTACTTACAGTAATTTAGCTAGCAGTATATCACAATAAACAATTAATTAACTGACCATCTTAACTAATTATCCAAAGAAATTATTAACACTAAAACAAAGAATCAAAAGAATTAAATTAGGAACAAATTAACAAGAGAAGCAAGTCTCTCAATTAATAAGAGAATTGATGCAGAATTTCCCTTAGATTGAAAAAGAAGATTAACTACACATTACAAAAAAATAAAAATAAGCATAAAAAAATAGAGAAGACATGAAAGGGACTGGTGTTCTTACCCTAGGAGAGCTCCTCATTTATTACAAAATTGAGAGAAAATGAAAAGGTTCCTAAATGACAATTGCATGTTTTTATACTCTACGCCTCTTCTCTCACTTTGGCTACTATTTAGAGTTAGATGGAGGCATAATTGAACCTAGGTCTCTTCATAGAAGTTATAGCGTTATCTCTTAGCAACCCAATGGTTCTCACCTTGCTAAAAATTCAATTCCTAGCTCAATATATGGGCTAAAAACTGAAATAATTCTCTAAAGTAGTCCAACCTATAATAGAGTTCATCACTTAGAATCATAGCCCTGAAACCTAATCAAAATGGTGCATTTTCACCATAATCCCCACATGAAAGTTGTAGTGGTGGATTTGAGCTATCCAATGGACTTAGATTTGCATCAAAATAAGGTACTCTAGATATGGTTAAAATATTGAGACTGATTTTGAGTCAGCTAATCAACACTCTATTTAAACTTCTAGACTGAATTTAAACTTCAAAATGGTTGAACTGGGCTTTAGATTCTTCATGAAATTTTTAAAGTATCCTCTTAACTTTCCAAAGACATAAGAATGACCCAAAATGAAAGTCTAGAACTCAAGATACACCAAAAAATTTGAAATAGTGCAAAATTATTGAATTAATCCAATTAAGCTCAAAAACTGACCAAACCAAGAACCCAATCACAAGTATCCAATTAAGCACATAAACATGAAAAAATACTAAATATAGAAGGGATATAAAATGTGTATAAATTGTGTTCACCAAATTTCTTCATACTTAGCTCTCATATGCTATTTGGCAAGACACCAAAACAAAATAAAACAAAACTAGACTCTAACACTACCCTTTCAACAATTATGAGAATTCAAAACTAAAAGCAAGGAAACAACTAAAATTTCAATGGATATAGCACATCACAAAGCAACAATCTTGACAACTCAAAACTAAAAATCAACTAACAAAGCAATTTCATTCTTAGTAAACCCTCACAAGATAAGATTTTCATGCAACTCTTTTTGTGTTTAAGATGGGACAGTGTTGCACTCAATTTCAATCTATGAAAAGGCATTATCATAAGCTTGCTTATCATATGAACTCCACTATTCAAATTACATGTATAACAGAAATCAAAAAGACTTTTTAAGGGTTGTAATATGGTCAAAGGAAAAGGGGAGGAAATGACTAACAAGGATATGAAAGTGCAAAACTAAATAGACTAATAGAGTATTGTGGCATAGACTCAAACAAACAAATGAGCAATTAAATCCAAAATCTACATCACAAATTTAAGACTTCTCCTTTTCTCTTTCTTTTCTTCATTTTTTCACTTTCTTTATTTTGAGCTCTTGCTTTTTTGAGATTTTTCTTTTTCCTTCAAATTCAATTTTTTTATTTATTTTCTTTCTCTTTAATTGCATTGAGCTCATTTTCTTTTCTTTTTTTTCATTCACTTCTTCTTTTCCTTTTTCTTGAATATTGTAATGAATCACAATTGCTTTTTCACCAAACAATTAGCATACCCCCACACTTGCTCAAGGATCCATATCACTAATGAATTGAATGCTTTACTATAAAGATGTTCAAAGCTTAGCTTTCTAAAGGGTTGGTTATATAACAAGAAAATGGTCAATTAGGCTCAAAAGGGCTCAACAATGGTACATTGTACGGTTGGCTAAAAGGGTAAAAGTGCATCAATCAAAGAATGCCTTAATCATATTCATGCAAGCATGTGCCAATGTGATCTTAAAAAGATTTAAAACAAGTTCTAGAGCAACAATTTCATGAAAGAAAATCACACACAAGAAAGAAGATGAACCTAATAAAAATGATCAATAATGACTCAAAATCTCATAGGCTACATGTCTACCAAAATCAATCTATAGACATTTCAAACTTCATCACTTAACTAATTTCAAGGATCAAGAGGTAAGACAATTTATTTAGTCATGCTATGCAATCATCAAAATCAATTGCAACCTACTTAAGACCTAAACAAACTCATCATCATTGAAAAACACCTAAATGAATAAAAGAAACACAATTTTTTTTTCTTCTTTTTTTTTCATAAACAAAATAATCCTAAAATCCTTCCCACACTTAAATTTTACATTGTCCTCAATGTAAGCATAAAATCATCAATAAATCATTGACATATAAAAGAAAAGGGGTAGGGAAAGAGAGCAAATGCTTCGGTTACCTCCCAAGAAAGGCCTTTTTCTTAATATCGTTGGCTTGACGAAGCATTGGTTATCCAGGATCAAATTTGAATATTGGCAGCAACCATTTAATGGGAAAAGATGGTGTGTACAACTCTTTGAAGGGAAGTTTACTTGAAACTAGAGCCAGAAGTGATGATTGTAAATTTGTTGTTATCTCTTCAATTTCATAATTTAACTTTATTGATTAATTAATTCTCTTTAAGCCTTTATGCATTGCCATATCAAGTGCATCAAGTTCAGCTTTGCTATCCAACTGAAATGCATCTTGCATTGAGATATCAATAAGATCAATAGACAAAATGAAATAATCATTAGTAGTGTATTTCATAGCCTTAAATATATCAAAAATTACTTTCACTTAATCCAATTCTATGCTAAGTGTGCCATTATGAATATCAATTATTGTCTTGGCTAATTTGAGCAAAGGCCCTTCCAAAATGTAGAATTCTGGGTCCTTGCATATATGGAGAAATTTTCTTTGAATAATAAGAGACATATCTTCCCCCATACTTATCTTCTTGTGTTCTTCTCTCCTGGAACCAACTAGTGTACAGGGCAACTTTAATTTGAAGGTTGCTCTTTTCTTTTAAATCTTCTATTTCTTTTTGGTTTTGGCTTAAGTTGGTTAAAACTTGAGCTCAAGCTTGCTCACTTTGCTTTCTAAATTCTAAGATTTGACATAAAATTCTTCTTGAAACTATAGCATGTCAACTTATTGGTCCTACTTCAATTGCAAAATGTTAGCTTTCATTTGTTATTGGAACTGTAAGTTGTTCTGGGCCATAGTTTGAATAAGATCTTTAAGAGTTTTGTTAAAAGAAGTTGGGGCTTGATAGTGCTGCTGGCTAGCTTGGAATGAAGGCTAATAGTAGGCTTGGCTAGCTAGGTCAAAGCTTAAATTTGATTGATGATAGTTGCCATTATTGTATTGATCAAAATATGGATCATAATGATTATACCATCCAAAATTGTATGAGTAGGGGTCTAGATCATATTGCCTCTATGGATAATATGGATCATATTACTATAGAAATCCTCCCTTTGTATAAGTTTGTTAGAATGGTTTATAAGATTGCAATGTTAGACACCCATTAATTACTAGCATTTGCGCCAATTGATGAATTAGAGAAGTTAACTCAGACATTTGTTGTATAAGTCTATAATTCTCAGCCATAACTTTTAATTCAAAGTATTAGAGAATTTGAAACAAAAAAAATAGCAAAAGAAATTCACAAAACAAAAGAAAACAGGAAAAATAAAAAGTGAGAATTGGGTTAGTAAATGAGAAAAATAATGAAAAATTCAAAAGTTCTACTAAAAACATAAGAATTAATCAATCCATGTTAGTCGAATATAGGTGCCCTAGAGTCAATTTGATTGCAGGTCTATTACATCTATGACTAAATGATCTGTGGATTGGATATTAAAGGTTGAATATTCATCTTAGATTGCATATTATGATCATATTGATGATTTATGCATGAATAAGA
>JANHAO010007681.1:0-19931 GCA_026873985.1 Saraca asoca | reverse complement strand
ATAAATTTGTTCTTCAACATCAAAATAAGTTTAGAGTGAGGATTTTCTTTAAACTAAACAATCTCACCCTTAAGGTTAACAATCTTCCTTAAAGGCTAACAAATCATAACCCCCACTGCTGAAGTTCAGCCCTTAGCTTTGGCGACAGCATCTTCGTAAGAGCCAACTCCTGCCCCTCAGCCCAAGGTGGCAGTTAAAACTAAGGTCGCCACCCCTCCCGAGCCTTTTGCCAAAAATAAAGTGTGGAGAAAGGGAAGAAAAATGTTGCTCTTCATAAACGAACTGTGTCAAAGGCTAAAGTCGTGGAGCTACCCGCTGAATCGGCCTCCAAGACAAAGGAGTACATTGAAGTTCTCATCAATAACATTGACATGATTTTAGGGTCCTACGACAAGATTCAAGTGTTGGAGGCCAAAGAGTTCATCCTTAGGAGACTAGTGGGCTATACAGTTCATCATAACCTAGTGGTAAGTGAAGTATTTTTACTTCTGTTCTTTTGCTTATTCCGTAATCTGACTTGGCTTCAACTTTTCAGGGTTTGCTTATAATGATGAAAATAGATGAAGCACTCCTAGGCCACGACAAGGAGAAGGAGGACCTCGAGAGCAAGTTGGCTGCTACCTCTGCCGAGGTGCTAGATTTGAAGGAGAAGGTCAAGAATGCTAAAGCTGCCTTATCCTATGCAGAAGCAGATCATGAGGTCGCTATCATGAATCTTGGCCTAACTACCAATAACCTAGCCAAGGCAAAGATTGACTTAGAATTATCTGCTCATCAAGTTAGGCAAGCAGCGAGATTGGCTGAAGTCGCAGAGTAGCGGGCTGGATTTGTAGAGCAGAGGGCCAGGGTAGTGGAGCAGCAAGTCGAGGCTGCTGAAAAGGAGTTAGAGGCAATTAAGCAAGAGGTCGCTCTCACAAAGCAGAAGGTCGCTAAGGTTAAGGCAAAAAATGTTTCGTTGATAAAAAAGGCAGAAACCAAGACTTGTGCTATCTTTTTTTACACTTTGTGGGAGCAACACCCAGAGTTGGATTTCTCCTTCTTCGGCCAGCAAGTTGTCGAGGCCGTCAAATGCTATAAGAGGAGAGCTGCTCGGGCTGGCTCTTCCAAGAAGGAAGTGGACTCTGGCGTGAAGCTTCTCCTGTTAGAGGCACTGCCCAAGGGGAAAGTGGTTCCCAGATTGCTAAAGCTGTTGGTGCTCCTACTGCGGATGTTCTTGATGCTCCTCTCCCTGGTCCTCACCCTCAAGAGGGTCCTAATCCTGATGCTCTGGCTCTTTAGGCTATGAGCCTTGTACTTTTGCTTTCCTTTGAATTTTGCAATGTAACTCTTAAACTTTGTATGAACTTATCTTGCTAAGGATTAAATGAATTTTTACTTGCTTTTCTTTAATTTTCATGCTTGAATATGCGAGATGATAAATTTTGATGTGAGAATGAAAATCCAATAAACTGCTTTAACAAATACTTTTTACATAATACATTACTTCTCATGCAGGACTTTATTGAAGCTTTTATTCTATACATAAAATTCAAAGAATTACATGAATGTTTATGCTTACTAATTTTTACAAACAATTGGGGGCTTTATTGATAATATCGGCAAAAATGTTCAGTGTTCTAGGCTCAGGGAAATTCTGTCCCTTCCATATCCAACAAATGATAAGCCCCATTGCCGATAACCCTTTTAATAAGGTACGGGCCTTCCCAGTTTGGCTCCAGGGTCCTTCGCTAGCTTTATGTGCTCCCGAAAGGACAAGACATAAAACAAGATCGCCAGACTTATAGCTCCGAGCTCGCACCTTTCGGTTATAGTACTCACAACATGGTGTTGGTAGGTCATGATTCTGAGGCCCTCCTTCATTTCTTCTACAAGATCTAGATTCGCGATAAGCAATTTATCATTGCCTTCAGGGTTGAAGGTAATTCTTCATTGAGATGCTATTTCGAGTTTCATAAGGATCATCGCTTTGCTCCTGTACACCATCGAGAAGGGGGTTTCTCCCGTGGCACTGCACACCATGGTTTTGTAAGCCTACAGTACCTTTGGTAGCTTGTCCACCCATGCTCCCTTCTTGGCCTCTAACTTCACTTTCAAGATTCATTTGATAATCTTGTTAACGACTTCAACCTACCCATTAGCCTGTGGATGATCTACAACTGAGAAGCTTTTTGTGATTTTAATGTCGTTACAGAACTGGATAAACTACTCTGTTAAATTGGATCTCGTTATTAACCACAATCTATTGAAAGACTCCAAATCTGTAGATAATGTTGCTCTACATTAATCTTTTGATCTTTACAGATGAGATCTTAACGAGCTTTTTTGCCTCTACCCACTTAGTGAAGTAATCTACAGCCACTACCACATGTTTGCAATTACCACGGGCCATTGTGAGTGGTCCAATTAGGTCCATACCCCAAATTACAAAGGGCCATGGACTGACTATCTATAACAGATAGGCTGGCAAAGCTTACGGGACCTTTACAAACTTTTGACATTTATCACACTTTTTGATAAGGTCAATAGTATCCTACTTCATCGTAGGCCAGTAAAACCCTTGTCAAAGAGCTTTTTGGGCTAAAGATAGCCCCCTAATGTGGTTTCTGCAATGACCTACATAGATCTTCTCCAAGATGGTGTCGCAATCACTGTCATCAATGAATCTTAAGAGTGGGGTTGTGAACCCTCTTTTATACAACATATCATTGTAGATGTAATATCTGGCTACCTCGAGCTCGCAACTGTCATACCTCAAGCTTGTCTTCCGGTAACCTGCCATCTTGTAGATAATCCAAGATCGAGTTCATCCAAGAGCCTGGTGCTTTGGCAATTGTCATCACGATATCATTTTGCTCAATGCTTGGGGATGAAAAGGTTTCAACTGGAAGCACTCCTAAAAAGTTAGCATCTTCTGTTGTAGCTAAGCGAGCTAAAGCATCAACATGCACATTCTAAGCTTGCGATACTTGGTTGACTTCATATTGTTGGAAAGAATTTAATGATTCTTGAACTTTTTAGAGATATTTGGTCATCTTCAACCCTCGGGTTTAGTATTCACCCCTCAGGTGGTAGACTACGAGCTATGAATCATTGAAGATCTTCAGCCTTTCAACCCTTACCTCCTTGGCCAACCGTAACTTAACTAGCAGTGCTTCATACTCGATCTCATTGTTGGTAGCCTGGAAATCGAACCTTAAGGTGTAAAGGATCTTATGTCCCTTGGGGCTAATGAGGAGCACCCCTGCTCTGGCTTTTTGATTGCTTAACGACCCGTCCACATACAACTCCCACCACGAGGCTTCTGAGGTTTCCACTTCTTCTCACATGGGCCTCGTGAATTTCGTAATGAAGTTGACTAGAGCCTGTATCTTGATCGACAGTCTAGTTTTGTATTCAATATCAAATTGGGCAAGCTCAATTGCCCATTTAAGCAGCCGGCTTGAGGTGTCCGTCTTTTGTAAGACTTGCCTAAGTGGAAACTGAGTGAGAACTTTTATGCTGTAGGCTTGGAAGTAAGGTCGCAACTTCCTTGATACGATGACTAGGTAGTAGGTAAGTTTCTCCATTGGCGAATACCTCATCTTAGCATCCAACATTCGCTTGCTTACATAATAAATAGGGAGCTGAGCTCCTCTCTCTTCCAGTATTAAAGTCGCGCTAAGGGCGTGTTGGGACACTCCCAAATATAAGAGTGGAGCCCATCAGAGATATTGTTTGAGTTCTTGGAAGGTGATCTCGCATTCTTGTGTCCATTCAAACTTCTTCACCTTCTTCAGGATGTCAAAGAAGGGGACGCATTTATCGGTTACCTTCAAGATGAACCTGCTGAGCGTCGCGACTTGGCCGTTCAAGCTTTGTACGTCTTTGGCTCCAGCGGGGGATGGCATGTTGAGAAGAGCTTTAATTTTTTTTGGTTTTGCCATGATCCCCCTACTGTTCACTATAAAATCAAGGAACTTACCCGAGACAATGTTGACTACACACTTGTGCAGGTTCAATTTCTTCTGATACCTCCTCAGGATCTGGAACATTTCATCCGGATCAAGAACATGGTTGGTAAGCCATTTGGACTTCACCAACATGTCATCTATATACACCTCCATCATTTTGCCGATTTGGTCTCCAAACATCAGGTTCACCAATCGTTGGTAAGTTGCTCCCGTATTTTTAAGCCCAAAGGGCATTACCTTGTAGCAATATAACCTGTGACCGGTAATAAACGAGGTATGTTCTTCATCTTGTGTAACCATTGGGATATGATTATATCCCGAGTAGGCATCCATGAAACTGAGGAGTTCATGTCCCATTGTTGCGTCTATGAGTTGGTCGATCCTTGGTAAAGGGAAGCTGTCTTTTGGGCAGGCTTTGTTCAGGCCAGTGAAATCTATGCACATCCTCCATTTCCCATTTTTCTTTTTCACGAGGACGTGGTTAACAACCCAAGTGGGATAGTGGGCTTTTTGAATAAACTTGTTCACTAACAGCTTATTCACATCTTCCTTCAATGCTACATAGCATTCAGCAGTCATTGCCCTTCTCTTCTGACAGACTAGCTTGTACCAAGGGTCAATATTGAGTCTGTGTGACATAACCCCGAGGTCAATGCCTACCACATCTTCATGGTTCTAGGTAAAGACATCCAAATTGGCCTTGAGAAATTTAGTTAACTGTGCTTTTGTGTCAGGTGGCAAGCTCTTCCCCAACTTAAGGCATCTTTCTATATCCACTTCATTGACTTTCACTTCTTCAAGCTCTTCAATAGGACCAGTAGCTTGTTTGATGTCCACCTCGCAAGGGTCGAGGTTGTAGCTGACCCTTTTAGTGCTCATAGCTGGAGGCTCTCCTCTAGATATCACGTGTACCTTCTTTACTTGTGCCCCGAGCTTGACTGTGTCCTCGTAGCAATGATGGGCAGTTTGTTACTATCCCCGCACACATCCAACTCCATTTAGGGTTGGTAATTTAATAGTAAGTGTCTTAGTAGACGCGATCACATCTAGGTCATTCATAGTGGGTTAGCTCAGCACCACATTGTAGGCTGAGAGGTAGTCTATAATCAAAAAATCTACCATAACAGTTGCTTGGCGGTCTAGATCTCCCAAAGTAAGTAGTAGTCTAATCTGACCCATCGATACTATTCCATCTCCTGTGAAGCTATAAAGAGGTTCAGGGGAAGGATTCAACTGGCTTGCACTCACGCCCAACTGGTCAAAGCATCCTTTGTACATTGAGTTGATGGAGCTACTAGTATTAACCATTATTCTCCTCACATCAGCATTGCCAATCTTGGCATAGATGATTATCACATCGTTATGAGGGGCATGGACTCCTCGTGCATCTTCTTCCATGAATGTGATGCTTTCCGACATTACTTTAACCTTCTTGGTGAGTCTCTTGCATTCCACATGACTCGCAAGTAGGACACGGCCTGCTACCTGCACATAGTGGTCAGGTGACCTATTCGAGGTGCTAACGATGTGAGATCCACCATGAATAGTAAAAATGATCCTCACTGAAGGCTTTCCTCATGTTCTAGGGTCTATTGTTGCTGACGCTGCCCTGATTATTAAGGATGCAGAGGTTGCTATCCTGAAGGTCTAACTACATAATCCCTCAGGTGACCTTTCTTGATGAGGTTCTCGATGGCATCTTTTAACGCCCAGCAGTCTAGGTGTTATGTCTGACCTCGTTATAGTAGGTACAAAATTTACTTTGGTCTTTTTGTCTGATGGGAGCTTTTATGGGTCTGGGTCTCCCGAAATCCTTATTATTCCTTTCGGTCATGAAGATTCTGTCAGGGGTATCTGACAAGACAGTATAACTGTCGTAGCAACCTTGGCGTTGCGGCTGCCCATTTCTAGCCTTTTTCATGGCCTGACCTCCAGAGTTATCCTTCTGGTTCTCCCTGCTGCTCCCGCTACTAATTCTTTTCATGCCCCGATTGGAGTTGCTTGCTTCTTCCTTTTGGTTAGGCTTATTTGGGCCAAAAGTTTCTTCCCATCAAATCTCTTTGGCAACACATTCGTAGAACTCACCCAAATTCTTCACCAGGGACTTATATATATATCCTCATATAACTTTGCATCTTTACGAAGTCTAGCTGAGATAGCTGTGACGACACTCTCATCTGATGGGTTCTCCATGTTGCTGACCTCGCGTTAAAATCAAGTGATATAGTCTTTGAGCGATTTGTCCTTCCGCTGGAAGACTGTTGCTAAGTGGCAAGATGAGGTGAGTTGCCTCTTCTGTGCCCTATACTAGTTAAGGAATCTTGCTTGGCATTCCTCCCAGTTACAAATGTTGCGAGTACTCCTAAACTAGGTTCGCAGTATCTCCTTCAGAGTGGCAGGGAAGACTCAGCACTTCACCAATGAGCTAGATGTCTGGAGGTCCATCTAGACATTGAATGCATCCGAATGGTTATATGGGTCACTGTCCCCATTATATAGTAGGATGTTGGGACCTTGAACCTATGAGGAACAGGTTCTGTTTTGATCTCATTGGTGAATGGCGTCTTTTCCTTGTAAAAGTCTTAGTTGCTCTAGTTCGCAGGTCTTTTTTCTAACTGCTTTGAAGCAACTCTTCAATGACGGGGTCTTGAGCCTTGGATCGGTGACTAATGGTCCGTCGGCTCCTTTTATCTCGATGATCGTGAGAATGGTGACATGAAGTTTTACGCCTTCGACTGTTTTCATGGCTATGCAAGTGGTGGTCCATCCTACGCTCATGGTCGGTGTCATTGGAGCTTTCTTCTCCACCCGAGCTCTCACACTGTTGATCATCTTTTTCGTCCTCGCGAACCTTGTGGACTTCTAACCTTAACCATGAGTTTGATGAATGAATGGAACCGGCACGTTGGTGCTCTCCTCTAATGGGCTCTTTATGCTGAGGCCCTGGTAGTAGGGATGACAATTTTACCTGTTTACCCGTGGATATTCACCCGTGATGGGCAGTATGGGTATGAAAAAAATTGTTTGTGGATGGATACAGGTATGATTTTCATACCCATAATGGGTATGGGTATAGGTACGGGTATGAAAAAATACCCATACCCATATCAGTTTACCCGTTTAAATAAAAAAATTTATTTTTTTATTTAAGCACTACTCAAAATGACGTTGTTTTGGCAGGTATACCCACGGGTATAAACTCGTACCCGTAAATACTATTGAAAAAAATACTCTTACTCATACCGATTTACCCGTTTAAATAAAAAATTTTATTTTATTTATTTAAACACTACTCAAAACGATGTCATTTTAGTAGGTATATCCGCGGGTATACCCATACCTACGAACACTATTGAAAAAAATTTAGAATTTTTTTAAAATTTTGGCTAGTATACTCGCGGGTATACCTACACTCGCCAGTATAAACTCGTACCTGTATCTGCTTCAGTGTTCGTGGGTACGGGTCAGGTATGGGTATGAATTTTTTTGGTGGGTACGAGTATGGGTATTGTTGTATCCGCCCGAACCCAACCCGTTACCATCCCTATGTGGTTGCTAGGGTCCCCCTTCCGGTGCTAAAACTCCAATTTGCCTCTGCGAGCCCTGCACCTGTGCCTAAGCTAACGCTCTAACCATGTCTACCAACTCCTTCACAGTATTCTCAAGAGCTTCTTGACGCTGGTACTAAGTCTGGGCTTCGTTAACTTCAAAAGTGGCAGGTTGGTGTGGAGTGGGAGGTGTCATGCTCACTACAGCACCTGTTGTAAGGGTAGCAGAGTCCCGTTGAGGCTGTGTCTGACCTTCAAGCTGGCCAACAGATGCTCTTGTGCTTTTGGTGGCTTTTCCTCTTGCCATTGCAAGCAAAACAATTTATCAAAGATGAAGAGAATGCAATGGGAGCCCTCCTTCTAATGCCAAAATGTTGACAGTAAAATCTGGTCAACAAGTATGAGTCCAATGTCACCCCAAACTACAAGCTGAAGAATTGAGCTAATAGAGAAGAAATAGGAGAAAGAGAGGAAGAACAACAAATACCAAAAACTTTTATCGTGATTCGAGTAAAGCCAAATCAGCCCCTACGTCCACGTGGATTGTATTAGCTTTTTTATGAGAATTTTTCGCTTAGTTCAATAGAGATATAGTGCTATGTTGCTATTCCGACAGTGTCTGCATACAATTTTCTCATTATCTCTTTTACAGTGGTCTCCTCCCCTATTTATAGAAGAGGGGAGGGTTATAAATGTCATTTAACGGGTAATCAAAATGATTATTTTCGTCACATCAGACAATAAATGATTAGTGTCTGGTAATAAATATTGAACAAATCATTGTCGAACTGTTGGGGGCCGATGTGTCGATTTTGGAAGATGTGCCCTCAGTTGATGACTAAACTTCTGTATTGACGCTCAGTTCGCTATCTTAGCGACTTGGGCCTGCATTGGGCAACCTGCTCATCATGGACTGGTCTCGCCACTAGATCAGTGTAGAACGAGTCTGCTGAAGGATGGTCCGGGCACTACGCTCTACTCAACGAGCTAGTGCCTTCCTTAGCGAGCTAGGTTTGCACATCGACCTCGCCATGCAACCTTAGTTTGCGACTAGCGATAATATCCCGCTAAGCGACCTCAATTGTTAAACAATCGGGACCTCCTTTTCAACTAAACTCTACTTCTTATTAGGCATTAGTCAATTTATTTCGAGTAATCCAAAAAAATTCATAGCAATAATAAATTATAACTATTTTTAAAAAATAATTTAATAAATAATAAATTATAATAAATCTTAAAAAATGATAAATAATATTTTTAAATTTAAAATATTATTAGAATAAAAATATTCAAATAAATTATAATATATTTTTATATATCATTTTACATATAAATAATTAATTTTATTAAATATCTTTATACAAATAATTATTGTTATCAACTGATTAAATCACCTAATATAATTAATTACTAATACAATCAACTAATAATTAATATATTCAATCCATTGTCAATCATAACGTTGTAGAGATGAGTAAGGCATGTGTTCACTGGTAACCACTGCCATATGTTCATTCACAGTAATGCATTGTTAAACGAGTGTGACAAGGCCTGAGCTGCCAAACAAAATGACAATAAAACCCGATCCAATAAAAAAACAACGACAAATTGGGTAATCATAAGCAGTATTCAACTGGTGATTAGGTAATAGCTAGGAAGAACAAGATAGAGATAATGCTTTCACGATACACATGCTGCAAAAATAGAAATCTTCTTACAATGTACTCAATCAAAATTTAATTTAGAAGCAATTTCCGCCACTGTATAGTATACAAACAATTTCTGCCAAATCAATTTAACTTTAAAGTCCAGAACATTAGTCTTAACCCGGTCCACCCTACCTCTCAAGGAGCATCACCAATTCACAGTGTTGAGTATGTGGGAAAAGATCAACAGCCATAGCTTTTACGGGTTGGAAGGGTTCAGAAATGGGCATAGATTTAAGCCTATGGCGTGCTAGACCGGCACTGCTCATGTTTCTCCACCCTCTGTTGTCTTTAGGTCCCTTCTCAATTTGCACACGGGAAGGTGTACACAGCTCAATAGCATTTGCCACCAAACTATCAGGATTACAGGATATGTAACTGCATCAGAAGGAGCACTATTAGATTGCAGAAAGAATTAGAATCTTTGGATAAGAATATAGAACAATCAGAAAGAGAACTAACACAAGCCTCCGCAAACGTGGATGAGTCCTCAGAGCTTTGATCACCTGGAGTCTCATAATTCAAATATCAGCAAACATTTTAAAATTCAGACAGAACATAGCAGAGATTATTAAAAAAAAAAAAGGGATTAAAACACCATTTTAGTCTCTCACATATGCAAATTTTTTCAATATAGTCCCCATTTAATTTTCATTCTTAATTTACTCCTTGATAAATTGAATTTCATCCAATCAAGTCCTCTCATTCATTTACCTTGCACTTATTAAATGAAGTGATGATGTGCAAGTTTAAAATATGATGTGATACCCTCTAATACTTGTGGAGATACTAAATATGACTTGCACAAGAATAAATGTCTATATAAATTAAAATAATATTATATTAAAAGATAGAATTAAAATGGTTGTCTTATGTCCATTGTTTTTGAAATAAAATCATGAGTTAGGTTTAGAGCCTGTAGGGTGTCACATAAATATTGGAGGACATTACATCAAAATTTGGCTTCCATGTTATCAATTTCATTATTAAGGTTAGAAGTAGATGAACAAATGCACCTGAGTGATTCAAATTTAAATCTGTTAAGGACCAAGTTGAAAAAACTTGCATTTGTGAAGGACTATACACAAAGTAAAATGATGCAGAAGGCATGAAAATCACATAGTTCAAATGTTGAACATTAAGCAAAACTAAGAATTAGATTTTTTTAAAAACTAATATCACAATGTTTGTGGCGTGCTTTTGTTCCACAGCCTAACATAACTTTCCATTAAGTCTATAAAAAAGAGAGAAGAAAGAGGAACATTTGGCAATTTGAATAATGAGATTCAAAAAACATACTAGCCTATGTTTTGGAACAGGTGAACTAGAGTAAGGTTCGCAATGGCAGTAATATATTACTGTCAGTAGCTTCTAAACATATACGTAGTTGAGTTGCAGATAAGATTCTTACAGTTGGATGCAGTCCAGCACGTGGGGGATCAACAATAGCAACAACATTTTTGAACTGTCGCACCAGGCTCCCATTTTCAGAATTGCTACCTTCCTGAATCTCACTTTTGAGTTCTTGCTCTTCATTTGCCGAACATGGAGATTCCCTTTCACCATTTTCAGGCTCACAGCATGCACTCTCTGCAGAAACTTCTTCATTGCTACTTCCAGAGGCATTGGGATCATCAACTTGTTCCTTGGGCAGATACTCTTTTAACAGAGATCCCATCACATCTTCTGCCTGTTGCCTCACATATTAGTCAACACCACTTACTAACCACTTGAATTATATTGAAAAAGAAATTTCCCATCAAAGAAAAACTTCTCAGTGGCATGAAGTATGATACCAACAATTAATTTTTCACACAGGTTCTTGTGAATTATTACAACTTCAACCAGGATTAAATATTAAAATTTTTGAACTCACCTTTGCACATATAAATTTACAATTTGTTATGCCGTTAATTTCAGCATTCCTGTGAGCGTCAGATACCGCAGAAGCATTCATTTCAATGCCAATTACCTTGCATAATTCACAACCAAATCAGGCTCGGGCATTGGAAAAGCCAACAGGCATTTTGAAAAATCAGCTGGTAGTTGACAGAGATGAGATTGAGGAATATTAACCTGGTTTCCTATACAAATTTTATTTAATAATAAGATAAAGGAACTACAAAAAGTGGTGATTATTACCATACCAACTCGATGTGCTAAGGTCAGGCCAATTGTCCCAGTCCCACAGCATATATCAAACAGCAATGTATCAGGACCTAAGCAAGCCCAATCTCCAGCAAGTGAGTATAACTTCTCAGCAGCTAGAGTGTTAACCTGCGTCAACAATGGATTCAAAATTCATCTGGCAGAAAAAAACATTTTTCTCTGTTGCTCTCACAGAAAAGACAATGATTGCCACCCTAACCTGAAAAAATGCTGTTGGAGATATAGAGAACCGGAGATTGCAAATATAATCATGAATTCGCACATCAGTTGCCTTATTGTTTTCATCCAATTCAGTATTGCCAACTACATTAGGAATGGGAAGTGAGCGCAATGGCACATCAGCTGGTGCTACATTGGATACTCCTTGGTGATCCTGCATGAAAAGAAAATCATCATATCGGTAGTAGTTTAGAAAATTAAGAGAGAGCATAGCATGCGATTGGCCAAGATTCAACTGAAAGAGAACCATCAAAATTCAGTCCCCAGATCTGTAAAATTTGTGCTTGTACCATTAAAGTAAATATAAAAATCAGGGATGAACTTTCATTCCTGGAAAATAATTATTAAATCTTTAAGGCCTCTATTGGGAAAAAAGAAAAAATAAAGAGGTAAGGAAAATGTAAGGAATGCAAATTAGCAATGTTATAATACATGTTTTATGTTCAGGATTCAATGTCTCCCATCTTCCTTCCCTCCTCTTTTTGTTCCTCAAACAAACTATAGGAGATTGATATTTTCCAGGTACCACAATCAATAATTAAGCAGTACTTCTCTTGATGTTGCACACTCATAATTACATATTTTCCTCAAGTGTCTAGAGGCAACGATGGTTGATCTATAAGACTTGATAATAGCTTAGCCAGCCACTTAAAAACACTGATCCATCTAAAAATTAGGACAACAAGATCTGAGAGCTGATTCTGTAAACAAAAGCTAGATATTAACAATTACATACAAATGTTAAGGTTGGCTAAAAAGGGGAAATCTGGATTTAAGATGCCAGAGAAGAGAAGAAGAAATCTAGCATAAACAGCAACAGTCAATATCAATATTTTAGCCTGCCAATTTATTTTAGATGGAGATAGACAAATATATATTAATGCATCAATGTTTGGAAGTCAAAGAAATTTATGTTAGAGAGCTACTATTACTACCTGTACAACCAGAGCTGTGAGGGGCAATGATGGAGAATGTGCAGCAGCTCCAGCACCAACTGCCTCAGCAAGCCTCTTAAATTCACTGGTTACCAGTGCATCATCAAAGCCCGCAGTAGAAACCTATATAAGGAAAATTAACAGCATTATAAAAGAATTATGGATCATAAGCTAGTAATCAGATCTTGTCTCTCTTTATAAACCATGTCCAAGCTCTATGCATACCAAGTTTACCAGCATATATTACATTCAAGTACTCAATATATTAATATTAAATATACTCATTGAGCCTTCAACAAGGGAAAAGAAACCAAGAAGTCACTCTTCAAAAGCATTCTCATTATGAGTTCTGCTAGGAATTATTAACCTGTACAATAAGCATGACCTCTGAAATACTGCCAAAATATTCAGCATCAGTAGCCTTCCCATTTGTCCTCCCCTCTCGAACCTTAAAAAAGAAAATACCATAATCAATTATCTTCTGAAAAAATTAAATAATTCTATCACTACCTCAAGCACCATATTGGCAAATGATAAACAACACAACTGTAATAAAATTATTAGCAATTTCACCAAATCATGCACAATCATACCGTCAATTGACGCCAAAATCCAGTATTCTTAAATCTGTTCCAAACTGGTAAATCTGAATGCTGCAGAAATTCCTGAAAAATAGAAGCATATTTGCAAGCAATTGTAGAAACGTTTGGGCAATCCACTGGTTCCTCAACTGCTGTTACACCCTCCCTGATATAATATTTCAGTAAATAACTTACATGACTAGTACTGTATGAACAAAGTGAAATCAGATTACCTGAAGTTTCCAAGCATGAATCCCACTGTTAATTTGCCTTCTACAGAATATCCAACTGAAAATTCACACTTGTTACGATATCCATTTACAAGTGGTGATTCAATAATGCCCTCTAGTTTGCATGGAAGACCACCTGCACAACCATATGAACCACTAAAAATTGATCATAGTTTTAAGTAGCACGAAATTAAAACAAGTGAACACAACCAGTGCTCCAAATTACGAAGAAAACATATCAGTTATTCTCAAAGTAAACATCTCTTCGATTTTGAAACTGTAAAGACTACCTATTTCCCTAGACTTGAGAATCCAATCAGGAAGAGAGACGCCAGTTGGACAAGCTTTACGAGCATTTCTAGTCTGCAATAAAAAAGTTGAATAGTTCATTTTCCCAACACATAATTTTTTTTCAGAAAGATATAAGTAATTATGACAGGTGCTACCAGAAAAAAAAAAGGTCAAAAACTACAGATAAAGTGCATGTCAGAGACAATCACAACTAACGAGTTTTTTGAGAATCTGAATCAGAGCGCCTTTTTTGTGCTCTAACTGATCAACATAAGCCATATGAGCTAGGGGAGTCACTATGTCACGTAAATTTCTTGTCTTTGAACCATCAGCGGCCAAATTGGCACCATTTGAATCACCGTCAGCAGTCACATTAGAAGAAACATCAATGTCCGAATTCTCCTTAGCTGATGCGGCATCTGTCTTAGGCACGGTTTCTTTTGGGTAAGTGGCAGTAAAGTTGGTTTTCTTTTCAAATGATCGAGGAATGACATCTGCAACCTTTAATGTTTTGTTGCCAACAGATTTTCCTTCCAGCTCCTAAAAATTGATACTTCAAATAACCAATCATGATATTGATTGCATATCATTATAAAGTATTAAGAATACGATGAAACATAAATACCTTTGTTGAAGTTTTTAACTGTTCTTCATCCTCAAAAGTAACAAAGCCTACCAGCATACCTTTCTTTTTCTTTGCAGATTTAAAAAGAATACCCTGGAAAGGAAAAGAAAACGTGAAGAACAACATGCTATGTTATATACACTGCAAGATGTTCACTCCCAATTAAAACAGAGAATAAAAAGTAGGATGCCAGGAAACAAAATTTCAAAAATTGCTAATGAAATGAAACTCAGAACCCGCTTGCCTGCTCGTTGAGAAAATTCCTCAAATTCTCGGAGCTCCACTTCCTTGGCAAATGCACCAAGCATTTGGTAAATGCCTGATTGGATCCATGATTGTCATTAGCATCTTCCTCGTCAACTACAACTTCAGTCATAATAACATTCTCGGAAACAATGCATTTTTTGCCTGTCTCCAATTTCATAGCCTTCTCCGCGCGCTCAGATGTTGGGTCCCATGTGTTATCGGGGCGAGGACGAAGCTCCTCTTCGCCGTGCGCGTACCTGCACGCGCTGCCATGGCTACAGGAGCCACCGTGGCGCCTGAAGTAAGAACAGAGGCTGGTTTTCCACAATGGATGGAAGGAAGGCTCTTCGTCCGGGTTCGGGTGCGAGTCCGGTGACCCTGAATCCTCCCTCTTACGTTTCTGAGCTGGAACGACATCCTCGATTGATGGAAGAGTCGAAGTTTCAGGAACAGTTTGATGCGACTGAACGGCCGAATCGTTACCATTGATTGGCTCGGAAGGGCTTAGGGTTTTAGTGTCCAGAGATTCCTCCATTGAAGAAAAGCTTTGCTCAAGTGCCCTCTGCAGTTCGTGCGGCTACTTGGTACTTGGGGAAGTTGGAAATGGTATGTAACGCCCCACTCATTCTTTCTCCCACGTTAGCCATCAAGAACCACGCAATTGAAAATAAATAAATAACTACCCACGATAAAATTAAAAGTTTTCTTTTTATTTTATTTATCACTTTTATTTCAATATCATTTAAAATTATATATATATATATATATATATATATCTATCCCACAAAAACTCCACACCTCTTTATTAAATCACATGGCCTTTCTATGTCCATTTTTTAAGATGAAAATAGACTTATTTATATTTCTCTAAATTAAAATTTGAATCATCTCCTTTTTATTTTTATTATGTTTTTGTTATGTTAGAGAAATATTTTCAAATTTTTGATATATAAAAAAATTTATAATATTTTTTATATATAATAAGATCTAAAAAAAAATCTTAACATGACAGACACATAATGAAAAAGAAAATTAAATGATTAAAACCTCTTAAATTATGATTCAATCTGAACTTATTTCCTTTTAACTTTAAAATTCAACTTTTAATCCCACAAAGGTTCAACTTAAATAAAACCTCTGGTCTAAATGATAGTCTTAATGAAATTCCTAAAAGTTTTACCTTCTCCTGTAAATTAACACTTGCCTTTTTTGTCATGTAAATTTTAAATTTTAATTTTAATTTTTTTTTGCCTTACACCGGCAACCGTAGAAGGGAAGGCAGCCCTTACACTGCGGAAGCCAAAGTCCAACCCTGTAAAGGCCGATGAATCATAGTAGGCCAGGCAAGGAGGTGAACATTAATGTTCGAAACCGATATGCCAATCAGAGAACTTATGGAGGTACACGTATCATACCTATGAGTAGGCACTTTTTGAATGGTTCAGAGCATATAGATGAATTGCTTACCATCTATTCAGGCATCTAACTATCATTGCGATCGTATCTGGGGATTGAAGAGAAATCCCGGAAATAAGCTCTACTTCTGGTATGCTATAAGGGCCATAGGGTGATGGAAGCATGCCTAAGTAGGTATGAGAGTCATCAGCCTCCAAAAGTGTAGGACATAAGAGCCGCCGTATCCAGGTCACAACTCTGTTCTGGGGGTATATGATCAATTCAAAGAGAGAGGAAAGATCCAAACTAAACCAGCCACGCAAAATGACAGTCAATAAAGAGATGATCTGCAGTTTCCCTTTGCTACTGGCACAAAATGCACTGTGGATCAATACTCAAGCTCCGGGCTAAATGACAATCCCTTGTTAGAGGGATATGATTGCACAACCTTCACGTAAACATGATCAACTTGGGGGGCTAGAATGTTTCAAAACATCTTCCAAGGAAAAGGGTTAGAAGTTGTTTGAGTTACTGTATATTGAGATAATAAGGTGTAGCCTTGACTGGCAGTCAGCCTCCGCGGACTGACCTTATCTAGACTAGCCTATCAAAGACCCTAAAAAACTTCTTTTAAGTTTGTTGCATTTGATTGAGTTATAATAGATAATATAGCACAACTCAAAATAAATGATCATTAAACTATGATTAGTCGATCAACTCAAAACTAATAGATTATTAGAAAATATTAATTCTCATTATCATAAACGACTGATTAATTTAGGATATAATTAGTCAATTAATTTAGTATGCTAGTCGATCGACCTAGGTCCATAATTAACAAACCATCTAAAATAGAGTCGTTGTCAAATGACACGCTTATAACATGGCGAAAAAGTCCAAGTTCTAACAATCAAATCACATGGAGGCAATGGTCCTAGACTATGAAGAGCCATGGATAAGCAACAAAGGTCCCTAATTGATCAACTTAACCGTAACATGGCGACTAAGCCCATGATGGACAAAGTAGCCTATTAGTGGCCCTTATACAAGTAGGCATACTCAAGGTCAAGCATAACTAGTGTGAATCTTGCTCACATCAACAGTATATCCTAAACACATGGACACTTTTCATTCGTCCAAAAGCATAACAAATGATGTGATTGATGCTTATAAAAGGCGACCAGATAGCTTTGTTATATAGACTCTTTTGTTACACATACTGAAATTTTGTTTTTAGATCTAACTTGAGTGTCAAAGTGTACTTGGGGAGACCACTTCCATTGTGCACCATTGACATTGTTCCTTATGTAGGTCACTTTGTCCTATGTATAACTTGCCATCACTGATTTGTTCATCCAAAGTTTCATTTGATGTCGTTTATGGCTTTTCTAGCCACTGATGCCTTGGATCTCACCCTTATTATACTCTTGTTCTATCTTCATCGAAAGAATGACACAAAATAGGGCAAGAAGAGCACTGTTGAGATCAAATGATGAAAGAAGTATAAAGAATAGCTGTTAAACTTAAGCATGATATTTTGGTCGAGAAAGTTCGTCAATTATAAGTAGAGTTAAAAGCTCTCCACCGCCCATAAATTCAACCAATCCTCTCTTCACCACCTCCCAATTTGCTGAGTCCTGCTCTTATGGAGATCAACCCAACTTCTGGTCAAGCTCTCACATTCTTCCCTCACCTTCAATTTGTTATACTATACAATCCACCTCAAGAATGATAGATCCATCAATCACACCAAAATCCAATTCAACACAAACATACTCCAATCCTAGTCATCCATCATCCAAGATTTTTATCTTGGAGTGTTTTCTATTTCAAAAAACCTTCTTCCAAGAGTTTTATTCTATAATGTTTATATGTTTTTTTTTATAAACCAACTTTTGGGAACTTTAACTTTAAATATATTTTTAAAAAAAACTTTTCCAAGGGTTTTGTCTTATAATATTTTTTTTAAAACAAATTTCAGGAGTTTTATCTTGAAAAACTTATTTTAAGGAATTTTATCCTCAAAAATATTGTTTTCAAAAATATGTTCCAGGAGTTCTATTCTCAAATATTTTCTATTTCAACAGACTTTATCCTAAAATATTTTTTTTTAAAAAAATAACCTTAGGATTTTTATCCTAAAATATTTTCTTTTTTGAAAAACTTCTTCCAATCCTAAAATATTTTGTTTTAAAAACAGTTTTTAAGAGTTTTATCTTGAAATATTTCAAAAACCTAAACCAGGAATTTTTAACCTATAATATTTTATTTTTTTAACTTTATCCTAAAATATTTTTTAAAGACTTTTTTCAGGAACTTTATCTTAAAATATTTTATTTTGAAAATTGTTTTTAGGAACTTTATTCTGAAACATTTTAAAGACGTTCTAAAAACTTTTATCCTAAATTTTTTTTTAACTTCTATAAAAGATTTTATCCTGAAATGTTTTACTTTGAAAACTTATTTCTTAAGACTTTATCTTGAAATATTTCAAACACCTTCTTCCAAAAACTTTTTTCTTAAAATATTTTTTCTTTACTTCTTCTAGGGACTTTATCCTAGAATATTCTATTTTGAAAATTGCTTTTAGAAGTTTTATTATAAACATATTTTTTATTTGAAAAACTTCTTCCAAGAATTTTGTCATGGAATGTTTTATTTTGAAAATAACTTTTAGGAGTTTTAGTCCTTTTTTTTCAAAACTTTTTCTAGGGATTTTATTCTAAAATATTTTATTTTATTTTATTTTAAAGATAGCTTCTAGGAGTTTTTAAAGAAAAGGCTTTTGTCTTTAAAACTTTTTTGTAAGAAAAAATGTAAATTCTTTTAAAAGATTTCCATCTAACATCTTTCAAAAATGTTAAGTTCAAATTTTTTTAACCTTACCATTCCAAACAATTTCTATTGAAATAGCCTTTTCCTAAGTTTCTTTTCTCTTATTTTTCTTTAGAAGGCTTTCATTCTTTTTTCTTTTTTTTTTTTAGTAATGGCTCTTGCAATTAAGAAGCATTAAGAAACTTTTACGAAAGGGCATTTATTTCCTAGCAAGTGGATTATTGAATCCAAATACCCTATCTTATATGGAAAATATTTATATTTTCAAGCATAGTTATCCAACTCCATGCTTGTACTCACATCGTAACTAAGATGGTAATGCTTATTGTTCAAATTCTGATAATAGGTTTTCAAAGTTTTCATCCCTCGAAATATGACCCACATGTACATGCCTGAAAGAGCACAAATAAGGCCATAAAAGCTTCCTTATATTTGCAAGCATTCACATCATGTTGATATTGTGACTTATCCAAATCCAGTGGTGGCATCAAATATCAATCAAAATATATTGAAACGGGGAACTAGTTTAAACCTTTGAGAGAATATCTAATATTTTGAAGCTTTCTTTGACTAATCTTCATGAATTTATGCCAATTTGAATGTGAATGGTCCTTTTAAAGACTTAACATGTACAATTGAAGTTACTCACTACAATTACCAACATTCAAATCGCTTATATGGGGCTTTCTATGAACTTTGATGTGCGAAAAGTAATACTTTCTTACTAGCCTTGGAGAATTGGAAATTTCTCTATAGGAGCTGTGCGAGGTGACTAGACTTTTAATAATTGGAGATTATTATAAGGAAGTGATACTAAGTTTGATCAAGTTAGATAAAGAACTTTTAAAGTCCTATTCTTATCTTTTTAGAGCATTTGCTCTTATTTACCATGATAAATCTCAAGATCAGATTTTACTTAGAATTTTGGTATAGAAGAAGCTGCACTTCAAATCCTTAGAAATCTTTTCAATATAGAAACTTAACATCAGCTTCCAGCTTTAGTTGAGGGTGATGATCCACTTGTTGGGCCTCAACTTGAATCAAGACCTCCATAAAGAACTATTTGTTAGTCTGGATTGGTGCCCTAGGCCAATTTGATTAGACCCTATCGCATCCATGACTATACATTCTGTGAATTTGGATATTAAAGGTTATATGTTCATCTTATATTGCATTCAATGTGCATTGCATACTTAAGATG
>JANHAO010007680.1:0-19918 GCA_026873985.1 Saraca asoca | reverse complement strand
CTTTAAGAAGGAAACAAATTCCTTAGATTAAGCAGGT
Organism: Saraca asoca; assembly: GCA_026873985.1. Classification (NCBI taxonomy): domain Eukaryota; kingdom Viridiplantae; phylum Streptophyta; class Magnoliopsida; order Fabales; family Fabaceae; genus Saraca; species Saraca asoca. The sequence continues at coordinate 19,881 of JANHAO010007680.1, read as the reverse complement.
TGTTACTGCCTAATGTGTATATATATTAGGGCTGTTTTGTACAGAATGTGATCAAGTGAATAAAACCCTAAAATTTCACATTTTCTTAACTAAATTCATAAATTATATTTCTTTAAATAATTCTTCACTCTTTTATAGAATCTCAAGTCACTCATTCGATCGCACTAAAAAAGGTTAAAAAAAAAAACAAAACAAAACAATGCATCTCAAATGTTAAAATCTCCATACAAGGCTACAACTATTTCACTCTAGGAAAAAGGTTACACTCTGCATGTAATCATGGAGCTTACTCAATATGCTCCCCTCACAATGGTTAATACAACTTGACTACATTAGTAGGACAACTCTTTCCAAAATTAAAAAAAAAAAAAGAGATTGAGATTATTAATCCATGAAGAATATAACAATTTGGGTGCCAAATTATGACCAAATAAATTAAATCATTGTTGCAATTGAGTTTATATTTTCTAACGGCAATACTATGACACTTGAAAAAAATGCAAGTTTCTTTCTTGAATTTTTTGCCCTTTAAAGAAATTACTATCTTGCTTAAATTTTTTGTATATAAAAAAATGTTGCAATTTTGTGACTCTCATGCTATATGTGCACATAATTTTTTACATAATCTTCACAATATCACTATTTATCATTAAATTATTTTGTAAGTGAAAATTTAATGATAACAAGTACTTGTGTGAGAATATTGTATATAAAAAAATTGGTTAATAGCATTTTTTAAACTTCTCTATTACTTGGATATAACAAGTATATACATAAAAAAAATTATAACTATATCAATAAAGTTTAGAAACAAAAAATTTTCAAATATATTATACTATTACCGAGAGAAATTAATAACTTAAAAACATGTTATAAATGTATGAATTTGTTTTTTAAAAAAGCCTATAATTATTGATTCTTTTTCCGAATTTAACATAATATTTATGGTTCATAGTCCAATTTGTTCAAGTGTCACTCCAGAAATTGTTTTAATTTTTAAATCACCATGGCCTTGGCCACAATGTCTCATATGGATAAAATGATGATCGATCACTAACACACTTTACATCTAGACCTCTTAACAAGATGGGTTATTCTCATCAATTTAAAACTCAAATGAAGGTATGCGTATCTTGTGCTTGTGCTGAAGAATTGAAATTGTTTCAAAAGAAGGGTTGGAGACTTTCAAAACTCTAAGAATATGAGAAGAAGAGCTTGATGCAGAAGCCATTGATTCTTGGAAGAAAGCTTGAATGGAAGGCTTGGAAAGATTGCAGAAGAGTTCAAGAGTGCACAAAAATACTTGCAGAGATAGAGAAGAAGAAAATGTAAAGGAGATAGAAGTAAAGTAAAAGAAAAATTTGAAAGTAAAAGGCATTTAAAAGAGAGAGAAAACGGTGGTTAATTTCTTATTACTGCATATTAGAAGGGCGCAAATTTTAGAAATTATGATCTACATGTATAACCATCATCGTTAGCCTTCACCTATGTGCAAAACTTGCAAGGAGTCACATGTAAAACAGTTAACGTAAGCATCCAAAGGACACTTTCTATGTGTCAATCTTAATTTGACTATTCCAATTATCTTAATTGGAATCCTAGGAATTTTTGATTGAACATTGAATAACATGTCTACATAGTTTGACTCGCTTTAATTTGACTTAATCTTGATGTCAAAAATATGTCAAGTGAGTCAAACTAGGGGCCTTCATTACCATCATAATTTAGATTTTTTGATCATAAGCAAAAAAGTCGAAGTACTATCAGGAAAAGATGTAAGTCAACATATGATGCTTGCTTGTTAGGATTCAATAATTTAAATGCTTGGCACAAATTTAGGCCACAAGCACAAACATGTGGGAATAGATAAAATATGGTTATCAAGTGGTTTTTCTTGAAGTTGTTAATCCCATTAACATTTTATTTAATTTCATGTAGTTATTTTAGCACTTTTAAATCTAAGCATTGCACTGGAGACATGTCCATAAATTAAGAAGGTATTTATGTGAAGCAATTTCTTGTAATAATTATTTCAAGCATTATAGGATTGTAGAGAAGAATTAGGGGTGTCACTCTGCCATTTTGAAGACTCAAACTGACATATTTTGTGTACTATAGCTATTTGCTACCTTTCCAGCACTCTACTATTAATTTAGGATTTAGATTTAAATAATTCCTCATTTCTAATTCATGCACACAGGGCACTTCTATAATTTAGATTTGATTGAAGTGAATTCAAGTCTATTTCTAGTTTTTATCTGTTCATTCAAGTTCTTGTTCATGCTTTCTCTAACTTGAAAGACTCATAAAGATCAAAATTCCATCTGTTTGATGTGAGGATCCACTATTTTATACTTGAACCTTCAATCTTCAAAATTTAGCTTAAATAAATTGGCACCCCCAATGGAAACAATTAAGGTATCTTGATTCTGATTTTTTTATGATCTTATTGAGTGATACTGTCTTGAACTTTAACACAAATATGTCTACTACTAAATTGCAAAATGACCCTCAAAATAAAGAGATGCCTAAAAAAATGTAATTTCTTCTAAAACTGTGGTTGTTAACGCTCAAAACAACTAGAATGGTAATAACTTACCAAATAATGTCCAAAGAAACAACTAGAACCAAAATCAAAAGAGGAGGAATAGGCATGATATGTTGAATAGAAATAATAACAATGATTCAGCTAATAGAAATGTCTAAAGAGAAAAATATGCCTAGATTTGGGGGGCCTAATCATTTTGCTATGCGTTTTCAAAATAATAATCAAATGTATCATTTTATTCACAATATAGAAACTATCAAGGAATCCTAATAGGAACCCTGGAAAATATTGTTGTTTTCCAATGATAGATGGATGAAAGTAACCATAATATTGTTCATATGATGTCACAACAAATTGCAACTATTTTATGTCCAATGTTAGAAAATAATGCTATGCATGAGTCAAGAAAGAATGAATCAAACATTTAAAAGAATAAAGTTGTATCTCAGTAATGATGAGGAAAATAACAATGATGAAGAAATAGAATATGAAAATGTCAAAAATGATGAGCTTGAAATAGACTGACCTCAATATGGTTGTGTTAGAATTCTTTGATGAGAAGGAGATGAAACAAATAGAATTTGGAATATAAGAAACCAAAATAATGAAAATATTCAAGTCCTTTTAAATTAAAATTATCAAAGATCAGAACAAAAGTCATAATTTTTAGTTAAACAACTGTTAAACCAACCGAGGGGATAAAATACGTATATGAATTATAAAAGTGCTTTCCCAGATTGGATAAATCAAATAAAAACACCTCATGGTTTCAAAGTGCCAAAATTTACCTTCTTAAATGAAGATAACCAGTTGACCATTGAGCATATTGCTCGATTCATGATTGAATATTGGGAAGTTGTAGACAATGAATATCTAAAAATGAAATATTTTTCATTATCTCTAACTAGAACTACATTTTCTTGGTATTTATGAATACAACCTAACTCTGTGCATTCATGGGCACAGTTAAAAAGAATGTTTCATGATCAATTCTATAGGGGTGGTATTAGATTTGGATTGGTTAAACTCCTAAATATAAAGAAAAACCCAATGGAAACCTCTAAAGTCTGTCTATTCAAGTTTTAATAAGCAAGAAGCCATTACTTTACTTAGATAACCGAATATGAGATTGTGAAAATTATTATAGTTGGTTTCAACTTTTCCATTAGGAAGAGACTAGTTAATTAGTATATAGCTGATATATCACAATTGGCTGAAAAAGTAGGGCAAATTGAACAACTCCAACATGAGAAAGAAAGGAAAATGAAAAGATTTCCTATGAGAAAAGAAAAAGTTGCCTATGTCAAAGAAAAAGAACAAAAAAGTGAAAATGAGATGTGATTGAATTAAGACCAAGCCCACCATAAGTTTGTCCACTTTTGAAAAATGCTTAAATCAAAGATAAAATGGACAATATAAACAAAAGAGTTTATTCTTTCAACATAAACAAAGCCAGCCAAAATTTCAACTTGTTGAAAAATAAATAGATTAAATTATCTGGTGGCCATGGAATATTGACAAAATAAGAAATCAAAGATTAGAAATATTGCAAATATCATAATATGTTTGTCCATGTGACTATCATCTATACTCGTTTCAAGAAGATGATTGAAAAAAACAATCAAATAAGGTCATCTTCAATTTTCTAACAAAAGGAAGGAAATGTTAATCAACACTAATTCATTCCTATTAGAGATGAATTATATTGAACCAACTGATTCCAGCAATGTCAATTTAGTCAAGATCAATGTGTTTGGGATTTGAAAATATGATGATCCAAAAGCTTACCTAGAGGAAGGTGAGTAAATTGTAGTATTTATAAAAAGGATTGAAGTAAAAGGGAGGTATTATAAAAATGTGCCTTAGATGTGAAAAATACTATCATGAGGTGAAAATGCTTTTATAAGGGAAGAGAAATAAAGATAAAATCGACCTTGAAGAGCAAAAGAAAGCTAATAAAAAGAGAGAAGTGATGAAAGAAATAGAAAAGAATGATAAAAAGAAAAGCCAATTTTTAAATGTACTGACTTTGATTATCAAACAAAATAGAATAAGTGTGAAGAAGGCTTTCATATTTAGACATAAGTGCTGTGCAATGATGCACTTGTGAATCAATGGGTTAAAAAGGAGCCCCAAGATAAACAAAAGCAAGTTTGGAAGCCTAAATTCTAAAAAAGGTCGAATAAGTGGTTTAATCCAAATTACTGACCACCATTTCCTCTTGCAAAGACCCAAAAACATTGAATATAAATGGAAGCAGCTTATAAAAGAAAACAAAAGTGTGGCTATTATTTCGACCAAATCCCATCTTATTTTGGTGATTATTACGGAGATGATGACTATACTAAAGCAGTTGAATTTGATGAAAATGTCTTTGGCAGCTTCAAGAGGGCCAATTGAAAAATTAACTTCAACCACTACACATTAAAGAACATGCCAATGGTTAACCTATCAATTGAGTGTTGATAGATGGAAGGGTTATAGTTAATTTGATGCTACGATTGACATTTGTCAAAATTGGCAAAAGGCCAAAGGACTTAATGCCATGTGATATAATTCTAATCGATTTCAATGGAAAAATATCTATTTCAAAAGGTGTGGTATTATTCAACCTAAAGGTAGGATCAATTTCCTACTAGACTTTGTTTATTGTGTTTTATCTAAAGCTAATTACAATATGCTTCTGGGGAGAGATTGGATTCATATTGTTGGAGCAAATCCTTTGACAGTAGATCAAAGGCTGATCATATGGAATGATGAAGGTACAATTGAATATGTTTCGGTTGATGATAGTACATGTTATATGCATCAATGCAATGCAAAGTTTAAGGTGTATAATCCAAATGTGAAACTGCTAAAATTCAAAGGAAGTTTCAACCTAAATCAAGTTAAAGTCTACATCTTGGAATATTCATGATTCTCTATAATCCCAAAGACCATGGACTTGGGTTAGGCTAGACTAATTAATGAGCAAGTTTGAAAACTATCTGACTTGATTGTCAACCTATATTATTAAGTAGAAAGAAGTTGAAAAATTTTCAGATTGTATATATGATGATAACTTTTTCTATTTCCTATAACCTCTTTTGAAAGAAAATGCAAAGAAAATTAAAGTATAGGACCCATTGCAAGAAGTAAAAATTTAAGAACAAAGGAAGATAAAAGGTCAACATATGTCAATACATTTTTAATTGAAAATATAAAGAATAGTTGAAGTATTAAATGAGTACAAAGATTGCTTTTCTTGGAATTATGATGAAATGCTAGGATTGAATTGAGATTTGGTTAAGCATAGGTTGTCATTCAAAGAAGGATTTTCACCACTTAAATATGCCTTGGGGTTTCATCCTAAAAATTATTTTGAAAATTAAAGAAGAGATTGAAGGGTTACTGAAGGCCAATTTCATCTGGACTACTAGATATGTCCTATGGATTTTAAATTTAGAAAAGAATGATAAATTAAGAGTGTGTATTGACTTTGAAAATTTAAATGATGTAACATTAAAGGATGAATGCCCAATGCTAGTAGTTGATATGATTATTGATTTGGCTTTGGGACACATAGTGGTAAGCTTTGCAAATGGAAATGTTGGATATAACCAAGTCCACATTGCTAAGATGATATGTCAAAAACAACATTTAGGAGTCCAAAAGCAATTGGCATATTTGACTTGGTAGTATTGTCTTTCAGTTTAAAAAACATTGGAGCAACCTATCAAAGGGCTATAAACACTATATTTCATGACTTGATCCAAAAAACAATGGAAGTACATATTGATGATGTGGTAATGAAAGTTGAATCTCTTGAAAGACATAATGAGAATTTGATTCAAGCCTTTAAATGAATACAAAGAGATGATTTAAAAATGAATCCATTAAAATGTTCATTCAGTGTTTCAGCTGGAAATTTCTTAAGCTTCTTAATTCATAAAAAAGGAATTAAAGTTGACAACAACAAAATGACGACAATAACAGAGACTATTGCTGTATCAAACAAGATAGAGTTATAATGCTTTCTCGACAAGGTGAACTTTCCCCATCTATTTATCTCCAATTTAATTGGTTGAACAAAAATATTCTCACCCTTGTTGAAGGTTAAAGAAAATGAACAATTTTTTTGGAAGGAGTGTCACCAAGAGGCATTCAACAACATAAAACAATATTTGATGTCACCTCCTATCATGTTTTCACCAATTCCTGGGAAGCCATTAAAATTGTATTTTTTTTTTAGCTTCAAATGATGTAATAGAATGCTTTCTAGCCCAATCTTTCTAGGGTTTTAAATGTTATTGAACAAAAACATTTGGTAATAGAAAAATTATGTCTTTGTATTTCTTGTGCTTAAAATTGTGTTATTTATTATAGACTAACATCCATGTTATTGTAAAAGATGACATTGTAAAATTTATATTGTGAAAACCCTTTAGACATGGATGAGTTAAAAGTTGTTAAAGGACAAGCAATTGCCAACTTCATTGTTGAACATCATGAAAGACTAATTAACTTTGTCAGAATAAAACCCTGGAAGTTATATTTTGATGGATCATGCCATAAAAATGGTTCAATTGTTAAATATTAATTATCACATCTAAGAAAAAATTGGTTGAATTCTTGTTTATTTTAAGTAAAAAGTACTTTAACAATGAAACTAAATATAAGGCACTAATAATCAACTTAGAAATTTTATTAAAACAAGGAAGCATGAAATGTTGAGATATGTGGAGATTCACAACTAGTTATAAAGCAAATCTCACATGAGTATAAGTGCATAATATAAGATTAATGAAATATTTGACAATTTAGATTAAACTCCTAGGACAATTTGATGATATGGTAATTGAACATGTACCATGGATAGAAAATGCAAAAGCCAATGAATTGGCTCAAATTGCATTTGGATATAAGATTAATAAAAGCAAGTTTGCCGAAATGAATTAGTATAATGCATGGCGTTAAATAGTCAATACACATGATGATTAATTCTTCTTTCTTTCAAGATAATGAAGAGAGGCTGATTTTGTTGTAATGAATTTGTTAATAGAGCCAAACAGAGAAGTTAATTGTCCATGTAGACTTATAACATAAGATTTAAAGCTGACTATAATTTCAGTCTTATTAGCTTTTTGTAACAACTTCAAGAAAGTTTCCAAGGAATCTTGCTTTTATTGGTCCGAGAAGGCAACAACTAAGTCATTGTCAAGAATGGCATCCAAGATAATAATTGCATTCTTGATTTCAATCCTTCTTTCTTCAATTGGTCTTGAGACTTAGGTGTCAAATTTAACTCCCATGGAGATTGATGTGAAGTTTCTTCTTCTTTAGTTGAATTTAGAGAAAGTTAATGCAATAATTACATCATTTTCTTTTTCAATAACATTTGTTGTAGATTCAGCTTATTCTACCTCATTGATGGTAGGATTTGAGGGTCCCAGATAAAGAAATATTGAATAATATAGATCTTACCCTTATTTATTTAGGGAAATTTTATATATTCCTTTAATTAAAAATGGATTCAGTTTGATTTTAACACGAATGTAATAAATTGCTTTGTATCAAGAAGCACAACAAAAAGATTAAGGAGTAAATATGCAGAATGATAATTGTGCAAAATTTAGAAATGTTGAAGTAGAAAAATAAAGATTCAGGACATATGATTTTTGAAGTGATTCAACTGGAATTGAAACCACAATTCAAGTCTACTCCACTAGATAATCTATAACCAAATTACCACTTTTATTATCAAAACATCAGGATAAAAATAGGCTTATGAACTACTAGTATTACACAAGAATTACAATAGAGATCTTGCTAACATAGAAGATTTTCACCTAACTCTTCCAAATCTAAAATAACCATAAGATTTTCTATAGGTTCTTCTCAACGTAAACAAGATTTCTATTAACTTAGAAATCTTAAAAGAAAAATCAAGATAAGGTAAGAGATACAGCACCAAAGCTTGAGATGAAAATCTCAAACATTTAATGTCAATTCTGCAAAGATTTGATTCAAAATCCTTTTGATTGAGAAATGTAATGAGGTAGAAGCAAATCTGGTTTAGCTCTGTTTTCTCTGTGATTTTCACATTTGAAGAAGAGAGAAAGATATAAAATCTATTATAATTGAAATGTGGTTAGGGATTTTTATAACTATTGTAACTGTCTGTAATAAAATGACTAATTTTTAGTTTGCGAATCGATTTAGAGTGGTTACAACTAATAAATTGATTTGTGAATCAAATCATAGTATTTTGAAATTGGATTTAGAATTGATTATTTAATCAATTCAGGACAAAATCTTAACCTTCAAAAAAAAATATTTTTCATGCATCGATTGGTGAATCGATTCAAATATATTTTTCACAAGTTCTTCAACATTAATTGATTCGTGAATCAATTCACAAAGTGTAAAATAGTTTTATAAAATCTGCATTTGTGGAAAAAATCATTTAAAAACTTTGTTTGAAAAATATTTGATTTTAACTTTCTTCAAGTGGTTTATTTATACCTCATCATATCAGATAAAAAATATTTTCTTGAATCAAATCTAATTTGAATTCACTAACAAAAGATCCTATAGAAATAAAAATAATTGCTAAATCTAATTTGGGATCTCTTGAATCATATACTTTGAACCAATAAAATAAATCAAAACACTAAAATATATTGTCAGATAATAATAAACTAAAATTATTTTTCAGCATCAAAACCAAGGAAAATGTGTAGCTAGGATAACCTAGGCTAACAATCTCCCCCTTTTTGATGGTAACAAACAATTTTAGATGAGATTCAAAGTTTATAAAAAATAGATTTTAAATTTTAAAATTTTATTCATAAGAAACTAATTAATTTTCACAACAATCTTCTTAACTTTTATTTTCTTTTATTTTAAATTTCCTATGTCTCCATGTCTCTTTATATGTCTCCCCCTTTTGAATTGAAAATAATATCTCATTTGAAATTCATCATTTTTACTTTGAGATCTTATCCAAAATCTATGGGATTTTATTTGAAAATTCCATACTTCTCCCCCTTTTGGTACATCAAAAAGTAATAATGCATAAAAAATATATACCAAAAAGATTAAAATTGAAAGAAATTAGATTAGAAAACAATATCAATTCAATCAAAATACAATATCAAAATTTAGTCAAAAATTCATATATAAGTAGAATTTAAAATTCATGTATCAATTTCCAAAATTCAAAAATTATATATCAATATCTAGTATTCAAGTATCAGAATAAAATAATATTTGAATTAAAAATGTAATATCCATAATGAAAATATAATATCAATCAGAATCAAATTACATCACAGCATCACAATGTAGTCTAAAAACATCAACAATGAAAGTAGGGGAATAGGACTAAGGGATACAATAAAAGTGGTAAGTCAACTAGATAGCACAAAGAAAACTACTCAACAAGAGGTGAATTAATCCTTTGAAGTTCAGCTTTTTAATCTTGTTGCTGCAATCACTGTCTAATCTCTTTTACTTAAGTTTCAAGTGATTTAAGCCTTTCATTGATTTCATTGTCTCTTTTTTTATTTTCTTCTTCCATGTGAAACATCCATTCTTCAATTAGGTCAAATCACATCTCTTGGTTGTTTGTTATTTTATTCATTTATTTGATCATGTGTTTATGTAATTTTTCAACTACCTTAATTATTCTTGCTTCAGCTTCAAAAGATATCCTAGCTAAGCTTGAGGCTTCTCCAATTGGTTGAGTGATTTTTGATATCTTTTTAGCCCATTTTCCTTGCTTATTTTCTTTTAATCCCATTTTATGTAAATGTGATGCAATAATCATGGTAGTTGCATTTGGTAGTTGATCGTGCTTGTCGAGGCCAATCGAATTAAAAATTTATAAAATCGAAACTACCAAACTATTTGTAGTATAGGCAACTCCAAGTTGAACCCAAAGATCATTTGTGGATGATATCAATGATATTAGGAGATGTACATAGGGGAGGGGGTTTGCCAGAAACTATGTTACAACTACACTAACAAAAACAAAACCAAAATCACAAGAAATAACAAGCAACCAGCCAAAGGAATCAACTTGAGATTAATGCATCCTAGATCACTAAATGTTCATTCAATTGTCAATAATCATAACAAGAAGCCTTGGAATGATTAATGAAACTATCCTAAGTAGAGAAGAAGGAGAATAAATGGCTAACAATTGAATGTAAGAAATAAATACCAGGATCTCAGCATTAATTCTTCAAGTTGCAGTCCCTTGGACTTGGTTACAACTAGCCTTCCATGGAGGTAGAAAAACACAAAGAAAAAATATAGAAAAGAGGAGAGCAAAAGCTTGCTCTCTACCCTGAAACTCTACCCTAAACACACATTAAAAACTAAATGAAAAAACTCTCCTAAAATGGTCTTACCCGGGTAGAAGAAAGAAGGCAGTTGTAAGGTAAGGATTAGGCAATGATGGCTAGTCTGGATGGCAGCCTCTGCCATTGCATGTTCTGGCTCTTTGGCAGATTGTATTCCCACTTTTTCTTCTTCTTTTTAGGTCTCCAGCTGGTTTTGTGTGGGCTAAAGCAAAGGGACTTTCATTGGGCTCAAGCTTATGTCAATTGGGGCCTTAAAACTTCAATTCTGTAGGGCCCACTTTCATAACTTCTCTACCTCTGAATTACAGCCTATTTTTGATGCCCAAATTGATCATTTCAGCATGAGAAGTCTTCATATGGATTGTGACATTATGTGTTAGCTTCCATTTGGGCTTTGTTTCCCCTCATTTGGACCTCTATAGCTCAAGTTATGGCTTGTTGAATGCTCAAAGGTCAGGCTGCCAAGGACAGGGCTAGGGTAGCATTCTAATTCTAACTTCAACTCCAATTTTGGATGACCAATTGCATGATTTAGCTTTTGTTGTAGATCTATCTCTTAGCTTTCCTGTAAGATAAGAATCACATCAATTGGATAAATGTAGCTCAAGATATGCTTAGAATATAGAAATTGGTCAAAAATGGTCAATTATATAGAATTTTGCAAATTGATTCCAATTGACATCACACTATAAAAACATCTTAACATAGCTGTAAGTAATTCATTTTGACACTTAAAATGCTAAGTATGAGGACAAATAGATGCATCAAATATTATATTATCAGTAGCGCAATGAGAATTTCGCGAGCATAATTTATTTTGAATTTGGCAAAGATAGGAGTAGGGATAATGCCATAGGGAAGAAATCCAATGTTTGTTCTTTTGGAACAATCACCCATGTATTTCAAAATGTAGTAGGGAAAATTGAAATATAATTGATTTTTGATAATCCACATTAAAAATAGTTCATCTTTCATTATTTGTGTAAAATTTGTGATCCTTGGCAAAATTACTTTACACAAAGCATAGTGTAGAATCCTATCTTTAGGGAATAAGCCAATAATAAACAAATTTTCACTTATATCCTTTGGGGTGGAATAGGAAAATAGCATTCTAATGCCTAATTCCCTATGATATTCTAGAAAAGATTCCATAGTAAGCTTTGGGGGTGCGTTATCCATGCCAAATTCATTTGCAAATAATTCAGAATCAACAACAATATGCTTATGCATCACATAACATGAGAGTTTTCCATCAGCATCAACAAGGTTTGCATAAAACATCTTTGCTAACCTAGAGTGTGCATTTCCTTTGAAAGTTAAAAATTTCTCTAACCTATATTTAGCTAATAACTTAGGCAAATGTGTAGTTTTAAGGAGTTGATCACTAAAGCATTTCAAAGGTTCTACTTTCTTATTCTCAAGTGAAAGGTAAGCTACATACTCATTTGGAGATTTGAAGAATGATTCTTCATCTATTGATTGTGATGACTCTATTGGTGATTTGTCCTTTCATTTGGCTATGAGCTTGATTCTTTTTGCCATTGTGTTGAAGTATCTGAAAAATCTGAAATTTTAAGATTAGGGTTTTCGGACTTGATTTGAGGATTTTTGATTTTGGATGATTTTGATGAAATTAATCAGCTAAAAATGTTAGAATGAGTGTTTCTAATGTTTCTATTGAAGAAAATTGGATAAAAAGTGTGTTGGAGGACAAGTTTGAGAGATTTGCGCGAGAGAGGTTGAGAGAGTTTGTGGGTAGGGCTGAAGGTGAACATGTGAAATAAGTTTGACATTGATTTGAGTATATATAGAATTGTGCTTTGAATCAATTTAGAGAGCAAATATGTAATAATGAATCGATTCAAGTATCAATTTATCAGGGTTTGAATCAGTTAAGGACTTGATTTGGTTATAAGTCATTTATAGGATTCTTATTAGAATCGGTTCAGGAATCGATTCATATATATATAATTTCATCTTGTCAATCAATTCAGGGATTGATTCAAATAAACTTATAAAAGGTTTAAGAAAGTTTAAAAATCTTCCTAAGAGATTGAATAATTTGGTGAATCGGTTCATGAATCAATTTAGAAACTCTAAAAAATCTAAAAAAATTGGAATCAATTACTAAATCGATTTAGGAAGTCCTGAACTCAGTTTTTATATTGTTTAGTTTTCTAAGTGTTTTCCTAGTCACTCAAACAAACAATCTAATATCTCAAAATCACTTGAAAGCTCAAATTCTCTCCATGTGCTTGCAAAACAAACTCCTCAATATCTCCAATGCTTAAGTTAGTAATTGCAATGTACAAATCAAATATAAAAATAGAAAACATGAAAATTTACTAAAATTTTGGGAGATTAACAATGTTTGTCTTATGGTGAGTGCAACTTCTATCCTTCATCATGAGTTACTTTCTTTTCTCTCACATAGGCCTGCACATCTAAAATTAAACTTGCTTGGGTGGTACCTAATAAGTTTTAGGTTTAAATTTGTTAGTACCCATAGAAAGATTTCTAACAAGGGTAACTCGTTGGGTATTAGGTTTTTTAGTGAACATAGTAACATTTGTATTAGCAATATATGCCTTAGGTAACCAAACTAACTTTTCATTCTAATTCAGCATATAGGTTCCATTTTTATAGGGACAGTATCTAATATGATGTCTTTTATGATTATAGTAATAGCAAGTAATGTAACTGTAATTCCTTTTTGTTTTCTTCTTCTTCTGTTACTTATACCCTAAGCCAACTTTATTCTAAAATTTTTTCTGATTTTCTAGCACCCCATTAAGTTTAACATTGCTTTCAGCAAATCCTTGTAATGCCTTATTCAACTTCTCTATTTCTAATTTATAAGACTCACAATGTTTACATGCTTTAGTTTCACTTAATAATTTCTTAGCTAAAATATTCAAATTAGTATTTTCCTTTTCAATCTGCTTAATTTTTTTTAAGTAAATTCTCACTTTGATTTTTTAATTTCTTTATTTCCTTATTGGCTTTAGTCAAAGCATCATAAATCTCTTCATACAAATCATTAGAATCATCATCATTTACATCATCAACCTCATCATTTGTTTCAACATCTGTTTGATTGTTTGATTTACAATCAGTATCACTAACATAGGAGCCATTGAAAAATGAAGGATACTTTAGAACCTGTATGTTTTCATTGTGTTTTGTCATAAGATAGTGTTGCTCTTCATTTTTGCAATCAATTTGAGTTTTGCCATTAGGTATAAGCTGAACACAACCCCTCCTTCATTACTTGATTCTAGAATTGAGTGCTTTTTTTGTTGTCACAAACACCAAATAATGTTTTTGAAACTATAAGATAGTTAGTCCACAAGCCTCGCATGGAAATTTTATCTTATCATAGATATGACATTAATGGGTATTCTTTCTATAGAAAGGGATATGAGCAATATGTAAAACAATAGGGTTACTTTGGTTTGATCAATGCATGTTTATAATTCCAAATATAAAAATCCTGTATACGTGAATATGTCATATTACGGTGTCATTGAAAACATATGAGAGCTTGACTACATCAAATTCATGGTGCTTGTGTTTTGATGTAAATGTGTTGAGAATAATAATGGCATATGAGTCGATGAGTTAAGGTTCACGTTGGTGGATTTTAATAGGGAGAGTCATAAGGGGGAATCATTTAGAATGACATCCTAAGCAAACTAGAATTTTCATATCATATATCCAACTGATAAGAAGTGGTCAATACTTTTCAAAGGAAGAGATAGATTGTTAGTGATGGGGATGAAGAAGAAATAAATAATGATATTGAGAAAATTTCTCTTTTCTCTTCGAGACTATCTTTGCTAAATGATGAAGGCAACTTAGAGGAGTTTGATGTGCGAGATGATTATTGTAAAGAGATATAGGTTGAAGATCCTCCTAGAGAAGAAAATTAGGAAAAATTAAAGGTAAATATATATAGACAATTATATAATTTTTAGTTTAAATATTTATACTTGATATATTATTTGTTTGTTGTATATGTAGGCAACAAACTATATAATTTTTAGTTTATATGCTTATATTTGATTATATATTTATTAAAAGTAAGATAACTTGATAATAAAATTATTTTATACATTATTTTTTCATTTTATATTTATACATATTCATGATTTTTAATAATTTTTATAAATTTATCATGGAAACTAATACAATAATAAAATGACATTTCATTAACTTTAAAATATTGAAATATAAATTGTCTTACACCTCATCAATGATAAAAATTTTCCTAAGGTACCAAGCTAATGGACATCCCTCGTCACAAGCCAAAGCCGTACGGCATTAATTTAACATGCCAAGTATTTATAAATATTATTAGAAACCCGAGTTGCCTTAACACCTCATCCTCTTAGTTATTAAGCATGAAATACTCTTGACACCTCATGGCCGTGTGGCCTAACCAAGTGGAGGCGAGGCTCACTTGCCTACACATGGAACCGTGTGGCATAGTTAAACCGCTGGCTTTTCTAATTAGAGAGAGGCTGGTTTGTCTATTATATATATATATATATATATATAACACCTTTGTTTTACTTATATAACTCATGCATCCATAATTATGGCGCCATCCTATTTATATTATGCTTATAAATATTTCTAATTTATTTTTTATTTACTTATATACTTTTGTGGCCAAATCAATTTATGAATATTTGTTCCGTCTAATATTTACTCTCATTTATAAACAGAAAATTTACCATATTAATTTCTCTGAAGTGTAAAATTTAGAATAGGTGCACACATATGTTATTTATTAATGCTAAAATTTTAATCAGTTACGACAAAATTTTAAACATCTACTAATTATTTATTTTATTTCAGAGTACCTTTAAACTACTATCCCTCTACGCATACACACATGCATAGCTCATAACAACATATAATAACCATTCCATCCTATTTATTTAAGTTATCACTAATTTATCATATTATATTTATTTATAAATTCCATTTATGAATATTTGTTTTAAATAATATTCCTACACTGCTAAAAAAAATGTGTTTAGGAATATTATAATTTAACCAACCATGGAATAAGAACAAACTTAAGTATTAAAATTTTATCAAGCAAACATTACTCTCATACTTAAATACCGTAATTTTATAAATTATGGAATTAATTATGCAAATATTAAAAAGAAAAGTATAATTCTAGCTTTAGTAAATAAGCCTGCATGTGGAATCATCATCCACTATAATTGTTATTATATTTTAAATCAATCCATCCCATCCAATAATGTATTACATGCTTCGAAAATTATTGTTCATGTTTAAAAAATTAAGCAGATTTCTTATGTGTATAAATTCTAAAATATACTTAGTTTCCAATAAAATCAACAATGGCAATTTAAATGTGGTTTCATATCTTCCGAAATTAATATACCCTAAGACATAGACTTTCATCATAAAATAAACTGAATGATTATTTAATTGTCAAAATAAGTGATGCCTCAAATTATTAAAGCAGTAGGTAGTTTATTTATCACTCCAAAATAATTATAAAGTTATTGAGTAGATTTAATTTATAAAATCCAGTACTGGATTTCTCAGTTATTAAACAAAACACATTTAATACATGTTAAATAATGGTGCTTCCCTTAAAGCCAGTTAATAAAACAGGGTATTAAATATTTTATCATAAATCCAATATTTATTAAAAGAAACTGCACTAATATTTTATATTTAAAATAAAGAATAGTTTATTTATTTCTCTCAAATAATTAAAATGCTCAATAAACTAAAATATTGACAATATAAATTTGCTGATAAACTCTGTGTGTCACTTCTAACAAAATATCTTTTGCAAAATCTTGTGTACACGTATTTGAAAAACGAAATAATTTTATAAACTCATTAAAGAATTTCTTAAAATAATACATGTATAATATTAACTCTTTTAAAAGTCTCACTTCTCTCACGAAGTTATGGAAATATAAAAAGAAAAAAGATATAAACTATTTCTAATATATTTTGGAAGTCACCACCCAATAATTGTAGCCATACTAAGGCATTCATCTTAATGCCAATTTACCTACATGAGTTTAACCATAAAAATAGTAAAAATACTAATGACAACCAATTAATCTTCGAGATATTACAATATTTGAACTTAGGACAGTACAACGGAAGCAAAGTCTCTTATCAAATGAGTCTCTTACTACACAATATACTCTTTGCAATAGGCTTGATAACATTTTCTTATACTCAATTAATTGTAAAATTTTGATCTATGTCATAAGCATTTAAATCTTCCTATAGTCCGCCGTTATATTTAAACTGAGGACAGTACAAAAAGGAGCAAATTCTCGTACCATTAAATTTAAGATTTTCAGCATATTGCTCACTTCCCTCACTACAAGATTATATTTATTGATCTGTGACATTTTCATTTTTTATTCCGAATGATGATTTTGAAAAAAATAATAATAATAATTGATTCTAAGGTGTTGGTGAACTATGAACTTATTGTCATTAATATATTGCTTAAAATTTTGTGTATTTTTTTTTTTTTTTATAAAATGGCAGATAGGAGCACCTTGGAGTGATGAAACTGGAGGAGTTAGTCAATGTAATATTTTGCCTGGGGAGACCTTCACTTAGAAGTTCGTGGTTGATAGGGTAAGGCAATTGGTTGACCAAAAGCCGTGATACTTAAAGATACAAATTAAAGTTTTAAATTGCATTAATATGGAATTTCACTTGCAATAGTAGATTATACATTAAGAGTACTGCCGAATGGTTACTGTATATTATGAATTTATAAATATGTGAGAATTGTATGCACATTATATATGTGCACAATCTTTGTTATAAAAAAATTGTTATGCAGAGATAATGTATTAGATAGTATTAATTTGTACAAGTAACTCTGTATCCATCTCCAATTATTTCGTATATCTAAACACTTTTCGAAAATGTTGCAGTTGCGATTGTTATGCAACTGTAAATTTGACACAACTGATATTTGCAATACAATTATTTTTTTTTTTGTATTTTTTGGATAATTGGGAAAATCATATATATTATGATTTAAAAAAAAAAGACACACACATACAATTAAAGTATTTATTTCTATCTCCATTTCATGAACAGTTTTTGTGACCAAATCTAATTTAATTTGTGGGTGAAATTTGTTCAGGCTGGTATATATTTGTAATATGCACATTATGGTATGCAAATAGAAGCTGGACCATTTGGGGCTATTATTGTGAGTCTTCCAGATGGACAATCTGAGCCTTTTAACTATGATGATGACTACAGCATCCTTCTCAATGATTGGCGCCATAAATGCCCTAACGAGCAAGAGACGGGCTTAACGTCCATGAACCCTGTTTTTGTAGGTGAATCTAAAGTAAGCAACAGTATTACATAAACACATTTGTATATAGGTTATTTTATATATTTCATGTTGAGTTGGAGACTAATATTTATGTAAGTGATATTGTAGGTTAGAATAATTCACGTCGATTTTTTAGGACATGTAAGAAAGGAATTGCCGTCAGTTTTAATATATAATCAACATCTTTTTATTTGAAAAATTTTTTTTACATGCTTTATTTTATTAATGATCAACATCTTTTCTTCCCCTAAAATATTAGTTTTTATGCCAAACTAATGCTTTTTCTTTTCTCAACCATTCAAGAGAACAATTTTTAAAAATAATCGACATTTTTTCTTGAGCAATAATAATCATTAAAGGCCTCGATTTTATATAAAAACTGACTTCTTATTCCTAAAAAAAAAATCCTATTTCTAGCTATATATATATATATATATATATATATAGAAACCTGCTACTAGTTATATTTTTATAGAAACCCATTGGTGTTTACATTTTAGTGGAAATAACCATCAAACCAAAATCTACAATCATCCAACACAATTCCAATTTCAATATCAAACATTTTGTTGGATCAACAAAAAATTTAAGACATTAATTACAATACTAAATTAATATTAAAACATGCCAAATTTATGCCAAGTTTATACATAATAATCATTTATTTACTTCTTATTAAATTCACTCAATTGTACTTCTCCTTTAGTCATGTCTTCTCCTGTAATGCAATTTTTGATATTAGTGAGAGTTTCAAGTAAAAAATTTCAACTGTTGTCATGTCCATCTATATAAGTCCAAGTTGCATCTTTATATATATACAATTATGAGAGCCAATTTTCCTGAAAGACAAAATTGTATTTTTTTTAATGAGATTAGCAAAATGATATATGTATTTTTTAAAAGCAAGCCATTCAAGAGACTATACAGATTGTATATTATTACCAGATGACTAAATTCCTTCCTAAGTGTTACAAGCTGGCCTTATGAACTAGTTCAACAAGCAAACATACTCGATTTTGGACGAAACTTGGTGAGAAAATCAAGCATAAAGAGGAGGCCCTGTGATGTGAATTTATGAGCAAATGCATTTGTGTATTATTTTTCCTAATTTTTCTCATTTTGGGGGGCATTTGTGTTTTTTTTAACATAAATCAGTTGTCTAACGTGAGTAGAAAAGCATATAGTTGTGATCCTTACATTTTTATCTTTGCGTCCATATGAGATGATGCACTAGTTCCCTTTCTAGCTAGGATAAAAGCCCTTATGTCAACTCATAAAAAGTATATTTATTATACCATTAGGGCTTTAGCTTAGAGTGTTTCTTAGGGGGCACGTTCAATGACATAGGTGAGCATTATGGCTTGAGATAGGGATTAGAGTGTAATGGCTTAAAAACTCCTCTCATACACTCAAAACTATATAATAAGGCATATAGTAATAAAATGGAGTTGTCCATCTCCTTATTTAAAAAGTCCCTTCTTAATTTATACTAAAGGCTTCTCATGTAACATGTTCTTTGAGACTCAATATGTACTAATACTTTAACTACATACTGATGTTTGCTTGCAAACATGTTATGCATAGGATTTTAGCTTTATAGGCAA
>JANHAO010007679.1:0-19919 GCA_026873985.1 Saraca asoca | reverse complement strand
ATATTCAATAAAATGTCTTGTAGTAAGCTTTGGTTGAGTACCATCCATGCCAAATTCATTTACAAAAAATTCAGAATCCACAACTACATGTTTGTGCATCATATAGCAAGATAATTTTCCATTAACATCAACTAAATTAGCATAGAACATTTTCACTAACCTAGGATATGCATTTGCCTTAAAGGTAAAAAATTCATCTAACTTATATTTTACTAACAAGCAAGGTAAATGTGTAGTTTGTAATAACTACTCACTAAAACATCTTAGTGGCTCTTTTTTCCTATTGGCTAGTTGGAGATAAGAGGCATATTCATTTAATGACCTAAAAATTAATTCCTCTTGGATTGGAGTTAATGGCTCAACTTGAGACTTTTCTTTCCTTTTGGCTAGGCTTAATTCTCTTTGACATTGATGATGGATTTTGAAAAGTTTCTAGAAAATTTCTGGAAAAATTTTTGGAGTTGAAGGTTAAGGTTTCAGGAGAAATTTGATGGGTTTTTGATTTCAAGGAGATTTTTCAAAATCAATCAATTGAAAGTGTTCAAATGAGTGTATCTATATGTTTTGTGAAAGAATTTTGCAAAAAGATTGAGTAAAAATTAAGATTGGGTTGAGAGAGTTTGAGAAAGTTTTGGCTTTCTATAGAGTGATAGGGCATAAATGAATTTGAAAATTGATTTAGTATATATAGTATAGTGCTTTGGATTGATTTATGAATCGATTCAGAGGGTAAAATATTTAAGTAAGAATCGATTCGGGTATAGTATTCACTTAAGAGTCAATTATGGAATCATTTCATCATTTTATAGGATTTCATACAAATTGAATCTAGAATTGATTCATCCAATTTTTTTGAAACATTTTGGAGTTTTTGAGTTCCCAAAATATTGAAAAATTGACTAAATGATTCTTAAATCAATTCCTAATAAGTATTTTTCAAGAAATGAATCAATTTGAAAATCAATTCAAAACTCAAGAAAAAAAATTTGGATAAATTTGAATCAATTACGAAATCAATTCAGGAAGTCCTAAATTGAGTTTTCCTAACTTTTTTATTTCTAAGTGTATTCCTAATCACTCAAGCAACCAATGAATTCCTTAAATCCATTAACTCAAGTTTCTCTTCATGTACCTGTAAAACAAACTCAAGGATATCTTTGATGCCTAAGCTGGTAATTGCAACATATTAGTCAATTTAACTTTTAAAATACATAGGTAAAAAGGAAACCAAATTACTTGTAACTTTGGGGGATACAATATTCCTTGAGTTGTGTGAGTGTAACTTCTCATCAAACATCAAGAGTTGCTTCCAATTTTCTCACACAGACTTGCAAAATAAGATCTAAACTTTCTTTGCTGGTATCCAAATTGACTTGGATCCAATTTTGTTAGTAAAATCAGCACAATAATTTTTAGGTAACCACACTAAATTTTCATTTGGTTTCAAAATGTATGTACTATTTTTGTATGGACAATGCTTTATGTGATGACCTTTATAGTTATAGTAATAACATGTAATCTATGAATACTTTCTTTTGGACTTAGATTGTTTATTCCCTAAACCAAATTTACTCTATCCTAAACCAGCTTTATTTTGAAATTGTTTCTGATTCTCTACTATTTCATTGAACCTTTTATTGCTGTCTGTAAAACCTTGTAATGATTTTTTTTTAATGAGACTATTTTAGTTTTATACAACTCACACTGATCACATTCCTTTCTTTCATTTAATTTTTCAACTAAAGCATTTAAATCACTATTTTCTTTTTGTGATTGCTTTAACTCCTTCAGCAAGTTTTCTTTTTCAATTTTGACTTAGTTCAAATTTTTCCAAGTTTTAAGTAGAAAATCATACATTTCAACATATAAATCATCTGCATCATTAGATTCATTTTTAGGTTCACGATCTGATTCACTAATATATGTATCATGGGAAAAGGATGGATATTGAAATACCTCAACGTCTTCATTGAATTTGGCCATAAGACAAAGATGTAATTTTTCATCTGTTTCATCTTCTAATGAATCAGCATCTCCATCTTCCCAAAAAGCTAAATTCCTTTTCTCTAATGCCTATTTTCTCTTCTTTCTTTCATTATCAAGTTATCTCTCCAAGTACACTGGGCAGTCTAGCTTAATATGTCCAGGCTTCGTACATTTAAAGTAGGTTGGTGTTATGTTTTATGTACTCCCTTGTTCTCTCTTATTTTCCTTTCTTTTTGGTGGTGGATCAATAGCTTTATTCTTCTCCTTGTTCTTTTTATCTTTAAGAATCCTCTACAATTTCTTATTGATTAATGCTATTTCTTCTTTTTCATCTAAACTGTATCACTTTCAGACTGATCTTCATTTGAATCAAGTGCATTTGCAGCTTTCAAGGCTAATGTCTTCTTCTTTTTGTCATCTCCATTTTTCTTGTATCTTTTGGGTTCTAGTTCATGTTCTTCTAAATTTCCAAAGAGTTCTTATATTGTTAGTATGCCCATTTGTAGTGATTCCTTAATGGCTGTCATGTTGGGCTGCCACTCTTCAATTAATGATCTTAAAATCTTATGAACCAAGTTAGCATTCTCAAACTTTCTGCCAAGGAATATCAAATGGTTAGTGATTGTTGTAAATCTTTAAGTTAAATCCTTTATTGACTCACCTTTCTCCATCTTAAACGTTTCATATTGAGATACTAGAATATGCACCTTTGATGCCTTACCTTATGCAGTGCCTATGTGTGCAATTTTCAAGGTATCCCAAATCTCTTTAGCAGTAACATAATTAGAGACTCTTTCATATTCAATAAGTGATAAAAAATTAGAAATTATCCATTTTACTTTAGATGCAAGTAAGTATCTTTTTCTCTCATCTTCTATCCATAATGATTTACGGTTAGGTTATGGTATTCCATTTATCAATGTCATAGGGGGTTCATAACCTTCTTCAACTAAATCCCACATGTCTATGTCTGTAGCCTCTATGACATCCCTGATTTTTTGTTTCCAATATGTGTAGTATTCACCATTAAATCTTAGGGGCTTATGCATAGGAGGGCATTTTGGCAAGGAAATAAAGCTAGAATCCATTATTTTCTAAAAAAAAAAAAAGCTAAAGGAGTATCAAGAGTCAAAGCTGTGATACCAATTGTTAGTCCTAAAAAATGAAGTGAAAAATAAGATATAACTTTAGATCTTGCCCTTATTCTCGTTGGAGAATGTTGTATGCTCTTTAGTTTTGTTGTGGACTTTAAATGAATCTAATAAACAGTTGAATAACAATTTTATATATAGTATGGAATAATGTTTGATATACACAACAAAAAACTTTATAATCAAAGAATTGAATTTAATTATTATATTATCAATTTAACTAGTTTGTTAGTCGAATTGTCAAAGAAACTAGATTACAAAATTGATGAATTTATGCAATAAAGTGATTAGAGCAGTAAAGAAATATTTACGAAATAGTATTTTTAAAGTAGTTCAACTTAAATTGAAACTACAATTCAAGTTTACTATACTAGATCAATACTCAACCATATAATCACTTTTATTATTCAATACATAAGATTTTAATAGGGCTCCTATCAACCAGTTTTTACAAATTACATAAGACTTTTTAGGCTTCTTGCTAACCTATATCACAAGATTTTCTCCAGGCTCTTGGAACCTATGATACTAATCTCTTAAAGCTATGATCAACCTCATCAACTAAAAAATTCTACCAAGAATTTAGTGCATCTTCTACTAATTGTAATCAACCTCACAATTCTAGAAGGATGCAAAAGGAAAATCAACGTTTTCCTTTGTATCTAGATTCCTAAAACCTAGAAATTTAAAAAGATAATAAAGACACAATATAAAAGAATAAAGTTAGAGATATAATATTCTTAATTGAGATGGAAATCTCAATTATCTAAGGCGAATCCTTCAATAGTTTAATCTAAGATTGATTAAATTGATGAAAAGCAATGAGATAGCTAGATCATGTTTTAGCTTTGAGATTTTCTCTACAAATCTGTTGTAAATTTATTTTGAATTGTTATGAAACAAATGAGGTTTGGGGTTTTTATAGTTGTGATAATTGACCTTTTAAAAAATTAATTTTTATTTCTTGAATCGATTCATGATAGTTATAACTAACTATATCAAACTCATAATAGACTAATCAATTTATGAATTGATTCAGCTTATGTGAAAATTCATCAGCAAATTGATTAATGAATCGAATAATTGTTTTTGGAAAAAGATGTTGAATCAATTAATGAATCGATTCAAAGAAAATTCGAAACCTTCAATAGGAAAATTTTCAAAACTTTTTCTTATGAATTGATTGGTGAATTGATTCTAATTGGTTTCATAAGTTTTTCAAAATGAATTGATTTAAGCAGTGAAAAATAGTTTTTATAAGAGTTTGAATTGTGAAAGATCATATAGTAAGTTTGCTTGAAAATCTTTTGATCAAAAACTCATTTAAAAATGATTATTGCTATCCCAAATTAAATTGTTTTAAAAATCATAATTGGATTAAATTATTTTTGGATTCACTTACAAAAGATCCTACAAAATTAAAGAAAAATCTTAGTGCTAATGTAGATCTTTTGATCAACTTTGGGTAACTTTGAATCCTACAAACAAATAAACTTTCAAACTAATGTAGTTAGATTGTGATATAAATCAAAATTGTTTTTTAGCATCAAAACTAAAGAAAATCTATAGCTAGGATAACCTAGGCCAACATGTTACGTAAAAGAGTCGAAAAAGAATGAAAGCTGGCAAAGGAAGCAAAGAAGAATGCGAATTAGAGAAGCTTCGGGAAAAAGAGAAATAGGATGTGCATAAGGGCTAGCCTGGAGAAAAAAAATAATGTAACATAACAAAAAATTGGAAAATTTATGCTTTAGCCCTGTTAACTTATCAACGCCTTCAATAAGGCCCTCATGGAAAAGGGAAAATTACATTACAGCCCCAACAAATATTCAAAACCTTCACTTCAGTCCCTCTGAAATATTTTCTATTTTTTTCCTTTTTTTTTGAGGTATTACATTTAGTGAAAATGTTCGAAAGTTGAAAATTGGTTTAAATAAATTCAAGGGCAATATCTCTACTTTAAACATGATCCCTAATAAAATAATAACTTATTTTTATATGTTTAGTTCTAAAGTGCATAATAAGGTTCTTTGTTATGTTAATAGCACTTGTATGATCACATTTTATAGAAATTTTCTCAAAATTCAAACTATAGTTTGATAATCATTATGTCATCCAAAGAACTTGAGCACAAAAATTATTAGTGGTTACGTACTCCACTTCCATAGTGGACAAAACCACATTATATTTTGCTTTTTGCTTTGCCATAAGATTAGGGAATGGCAAATAAATTGACACATTCCACTAGTGCTCTCTCGATCCATTCTACTACCAATAAAGTTAGCATCAGAATAACCTACTAAAGAACTAGAGCTTGCTCTAGGATACTACAACCCCATATGTGGTGTATGTGTGATGTATCTTAACAACAATCAAATGTGATTCTTTTGAATTTGCTTGAAACTTTGCACATGTACACACACTAAACATTATGCTATGTCTACTAGTAGTAAGATAGAATTAATTACCTATCATGCCTCTAGACATAGTAATATCCATCTTTTTACTTCCCTCATCAAGATCAAGCTTTGTTGAAGGACTCAAGGTGTCTTAAAAAGTTTTGCACTTTCCATATCAAATCTTTTAATCAGCTCCTTTATGTATTAGGTTTGGCTTACAAAATACCATCTTTTGATTACTTAATTTGGAGACTAAGAAAGAAATTCAGCTCTCCCCTCATGGACATCTTAAACTCTGCTTATATAGCAAACTCTTTGCACATAGACTCATTGGTAGCACCAAAGATAATGTCATCAGCATATATTTATACTAATAGGATATCATTGTCTTTATGGTTTATGAACAAAGTGGTGCCAACTTTGCCTTTTGAAAAATCATTGTTCATAAGAAATTTGCTCAAGTGCTTATAGCAAGCTTTAGGAGTTTGTTTGAGGCCACGAAGAGCCTTTTTGAACTTACAAACAAGATTAGAAATGAAGTGACTTTCAAAACCCAAAGGTTGTTCAACATACACTTCTTTCATAATCAAGTCATTCAAGAAGGCACTTTTAATATCCATCTAATAAAGCTTGAAAGCTTTCATGCAAGTATATGCTAATAACACTTTAATTACTTCTAGCCCAACCATAAGTGCATATGTTTCACTGAAATCAATGCCATCCTCTTGGTTGTAGCCTTTTGCAACCAATTGGGCATTGCTTCTAATAATGACACCATTTTCATCAAGCTTGTTCTTAAAAATCAATTTAGTTCTTATAATTGTATGATTATTGGGTTTTGGTCCAAGTTCCCAACCTTTATTTCTTTCAAATTGATTTAATTCATCTTGCGTACCTAAAAACCAATGTTCATCATTTGTAGTCTCATCAATGTTTTCAGGTTCAATTTGAGACATAAAAGTTAGATAATCACATATATTTCTAAGAGTATTATGTGTTACCTTTTGTGATACATCACCAGTTAATTGGTAAATTGGATGGCTTTCCATGATCTTCCATGCTTTTTGTGGCCATTGAGTCCATTATTCAATTGTAATGTCCATGGGAGGAAGTTGTTCATAGTTTTTGTCCTCTTTGTCTCCTTCTTCCTCTTCATTTCTTTCTTGATGCTAATTTAAAACTTCTTAAAGAACCCAAACATTTACTTGCTCATCATCATCATCAACTTTATACACATAAGAAGTAGATTGATCAAAAGCAACATGAATGGATTCTTCTATTTCAAAGTTCTCTTATTATACACTTAAAAAACTTTACTAGTAGAAGAATACCCAGTAAATAATGCTTCATTAGATTTTACATCAAATTTTCCAAAGTTATCTTTACCATTATTAAATACATAGCATTTACAACCAAAAATATGAATATGTGATCTATTGGATTTTCTCCTCTTTTACAACTTATAAGGTATTTTTTTTAAGAATGTGCCTAATCAAGGCTCTATTTATAACATAACAAGTGATATTTATTACATCCACCCAAAAGGACTTAGGGAAAGAGCTTTTATTAAGCATGCTTCTTACCATTTCTTCTTAACTTTTATTCTTTCTCTTAACAATTCCATTTTATTGAAGGATTTTAGAGGAAGAAAAGTTATGTTCAATACCATTCTTAATGCAATAATAAGTAAAATCATGGTTTTCAAACTTTCCAACATAATCACTTTAGATACTTATATTGTTGTTCCTTTCTCATTTTGGATAGACTTAGCAAACTTTTGAAAAGCTTGAAAAGTATCACTTTTTTATGCCCTAAATAACATCCATGTATACCTCGAATAGTCATCAGCAATTACAAGAACATAATAATTTGCACCACAACTTCTAATCCTTGATGGGCCAATCAAGTCCATGTGAAGTAATTGAAGTGATCCTGATGTAAACACAAAATTTTTTGGTTTAAAAAATGCTTTTACTTGTTTACTCTTTTGACATGCATCATATAGTTTAACTTTGATGTACTTAAGCTTAAGCAAACCAATAGCCAAATCATTTTTAAAAAGTTTTCTAATAAGGCGTATACTTGCATGAGAAAATCTTGTATGCCAAATCTAAGGATCATCAGTTATACTAACCAAACACTTAGAATCAATGCTGGTTCATTATCAATGTCAATCATATAAGTATTGTTAAACCTTTTACCAACTAACTTAATTTGCTTATCATTCAAGTTCTTAACTATGCAACAAGTAGAATCAAAAGTGACTTGATTCCCCTTGTCACAAAACTGGAAAACTTTCTACCTGTACCTATTACCTTTCCTTTTAGCATTATCATCAAAAGTGACATATCCACCATCAATGTGAGTAAATGAGAAAATTTTGGATTTGTCACTAGTCATGTTTTGAGAGCATCCACTATCAAGAAATCATATGTTCCTCTAAGATCTTTCACACACTTACTTAAGAAAAATCACTCTTTGGATGTGAGTACCCAAGTAATCCTGGGTCCTTGAAGGTTAGCCCGCTTGATGAAGCCATTGGAACCAAACTAACTTTACTCCAACACTAGTAACTTAAGTGTTCCTTTTGTAAGTACAAGAATGAATCCTGTGGCCTCTTTGTCACAATAGAAACATGTTATGTAAGATTAGTTTCTTATGGTTTTTCTGACAAAAAGCTTTTTGTAAAATGAGTTTTGCACATTTGGCTTATGTTTATGTCCCTCTTTGTTGAAACCACTTTTAGCTTTTAACTAATGCATCAAGTGTTTTCTTACCATTTGTGAATTTTTTAAGCATCTTGTTTAAATCATCAATTTCTAACTTGAGACTTTCACAAATAGCAAACACTTGTGATGATAACTTAAGGTTTTCAACTTCTTTTAATAAATCTTTTTTTTTGTTTTGTAAATTTTCAATATCATCTTGCAACAAAGTAATGATTTTCTTTGAAAGATTAACATTCATTTTGGCCTTAAGCAAATAATCACATAACTCTATATAAATAATCAACATTATTAATTGATTGAGTAGAGTTATTATCATTTACCTCAATGTCATCATTTCCCATTGCCATGAGACAAAGCAATGCCTCTTCATCACAAATGGAATCAACATCTTCATCATCCCTAGTGGCAAGATATTCCTTTTTTACTTGGTTATTTATTTTCTTCCTCTCATTCTCTAGATGTTTCTTAGGATACATAGGGCAATTGTATTTGATATGTCTTAGCTAATTAAAACTTATAACAAGTGGTGGTTAGATTGATTGTTTTGCTTGCCTCTATCTGCATTTCTTCTAGGGAAAGGAGGCTTCCTTCTTCCACCAAATTTATGAGCTTTTAAAAACCTTTGGTACTTCTTTGTGAAAAAAGCCAAATCATCTATTATAGAGGTGTCATCAGGATTATCTAAACTCTCCAAATAGTCATCATCCACTTCATAAGTCATAATGGCTTTAAGAGCAAGAATTTTCCTTTTTTTTATCATTATCATTTGACTTTGAAAACCTCTTGATTTCCATCTCATACTCCTCCAAGTTATCAAAATACTCTTGCAAAGAAAGCATTGCCCATTTTCATTGACTTTTTTATAGCCATAATTTTTAGTTGCCATTCATTAGTCATGGAGTGAATGACCTTGTGGACCAAATCAGCAATTTTGAATTTCCTATCTAGAATGCTCAAATGATTGACAACTAAAGTCAAACTTTACACTATATCCTTGATTGATTTACCATCATTTATTTTAGAAAGCTCATATTGAGATACAAGTGTATAAACCTTAGATGCCTTGACTTGGGTACTACCTACATAAGCTACTTCAAGAGCATCCCACGTGTTTTTAACAATGGAGCAGTTGGATACTTTCTCATACTCACTAGGCCATAGTGAATTGGACATAATTCATTTATCCTTAGAAGCAATATGGTAATTTTTCTCTTCATCCTCATTCTGATCACTTTTAGGTTTCAAAATGGTTAAATTATTTTCAAGTTTAGTTAGAAGATTGTATCTATTTTCCACTATTTCTCACATGTCAATATTAGTGGCTTCAATGAAATCCTTTATCTTTTGTTTCTAGTATGTATAGTGCTGTCCATTGAACCCTGGGGGTTTGTTCAATTGAAAACACTCAGATAAAATATTAAAACTGTTTGAATCCATTAGATCCTCTTGAGGTGGTTACACCTTAACAACAATAGCTAAGCTCTAATGTCAACTGTAGCCAAGGATTCCACTAAGAGGAGTGAATTGGTTTTAGGATTTTACAACTTTTCAAATCATTTTCCAAAACTTTTTTCAAATTTCAAATAATTTTAATACTTTGGAAACAAATGATTAACAATCTCATAAACCAACTTTGGCAATCTAAAACTCAACATATTAATTTATCAAAAATAACATGAACAACAATGAACATTAAGTGCAAAAAATACCAGATTATACAAAAATAAATTGCAAAAAATAAGAGTATGGATGAAGAGATTCAAATGAAGATTTTTGTCATGGTTCCCCCCTAAAGATCCACTCTAAGGTGTCATCCACGCTTCAAGCTTGAAACAAGCTTGGCTACATTAATATTTGTCCCTCCAAGTTTGAATCTAACATTGGAAAAAGCTTTACAACTTTTGCATCCTAATAATCAAAAACCTTTTGAGATACCTCATTCAAAGCTAAGAACAAAAAAGATTTTAGACTATTTCTGGCCTAGCATTTACTAACCCTAAAATTTACTTAAGAATTTTAGATGAAGTAGAAGAGAACAAAAACAACTCAAAAGTTCAAATTATAAATTAAAACACTAGAGATATAAAATCACTTAAATCTTGCTCGAGAAGATGTAGATAGTAAATAGATGAGCTATGAAGAAATGGATAGTATTTGCCTCTTAGAAATTAGGATTAGCACTTAGACAATGAAAACATGGGCTATTATAGTGAGAAAGCAATAAGAGACTACAAATTCAAAATCTTACTCCATCCGAGTTAACTTGCGAGTCGAATCGCTTGGACAAAATTTGACTTACAAGTTGACTCATGAAGAGTGAAAGACTCTTTGTGAAATTTTTTTTTTGCCTTCACAAGTCAATTAGCGATTTGACACCTGTGCCTTATTTTAGGATTGTGTGATTTGACTCACATACATAGTTCAAAAACTACAAATTGAATAGCCCTCAATGCAATGCTCTTAAGCAAAAAATTATTGCCTACTATTCAATTCATGTATACAATTCAAAAACTACAAGTCAATTTGCCTGAAGATCAATGTTCTCTAGCAAAATCTAAAAGGCTACAATTTGACTCACGAGCCTAGGATTTGCCAAATTGAAAATGTTGTTTTCAAAATTTTTAATAAAAACATTTCTTTTAAATCAAAAGCAAAATGTAAAATTTGATAAATCATTTAAGAACATAGATAAACACTTTTGAAGAGATTTTCCAGAAATCATTCATGCAAATATTTAAATTAAATACTCCTAAAATTCTACTTAAACCTTGAGCTAAATTCAAATCAATCCTAACCTTTACATCAATATATCCTAAGCGTATTCTAAGTCTTCACTAAATAATGTAAGGCTTTTCAAGATATGAACACTAAAATTCAACACAATTAACTAATCCAAAATGTTTATTATCATCAAAACAAAATATAAATCTTTTGAAAATAAGGGCTAGACTCAACAAACTCCTATATGTAAGTCTAAAATTCTTGGTTCCTTGCAAATACCTCAGGATCTTTTTAGCAATTTTCCAGTATTCTTGTCTTGGATTACTTTGGTATCTACCCAATATTCTTACTACATATGCAATATTTGGTCTTGTGCAGATTTATGCATACATCATACTACTAACTATTAATGCATATGGTATATCTTTTATAGTTTCTTGTTTCAAATTATTTTTGAAACATTGTTCAAAACTAAATTTGTCCCTTTTGACCATGGGTGCTACTGTTGTTGAACAATTGTTCATCCTAAATCTTTGCAAAACTTTTTCAATTTGCACTTTCTAAGACGATCCTAATGTCTTTTAAGACCCACCTTTATGAATATCTATACCAAGGACATAAGAACCTTTACCCAAATCTCAAAATTCTGCAAAAGAAAATCTTTAGTCTCATGTAACATCCCTAAATTGTTACTTGCAAGCAATATATCATCTACATATAGGACTAAAAACACATACATGCTCCCATTTACCTTAAAGTATATACACTAATCAACAATGTCTTAAATATTACTCGATTCAATACCTTGAAAAATAATCAATGTTTTAAGTTGACGGATTACTCAATTGCATTTGCATTTTCCACAAATTCCACTTAATAAGGAAGACTCCCACTAAACTCAACACCCTTAAGAAGCCTTGCATTTCTAGCTTCAATTACTTTTGGCACATTTAAGGGACAATAAAATCTAAACCCGTTGGAGTTAAGTGTATAACCAATAAAATAACCACAGATTATCCCTAGATCTAATTTCTTTAAGTTTGGATTATAAATCATCATTCAATTGGACAACCCCATACATATAAATGTCCTAAACTTGGTTTCCATTCATTCCATAATTCAAAAGGAGTTTTAGGAACTAATTTAGAGGCGACCTTGTTTTAGGTATACATAGTAGTTTTTAAAGCTTTACTCCACAAACCCATAGAAAGATTATAATTATTAATCATGCTTCTCACCATGTTTATAAGAGTATGATTTATTCTTTCAACTACACCATTTTGTTATGGTGTGTTTGGTATTGTATATTATGCAATAATGCCTTCTTCTTGAAGAAACGTAGGAAATGGGCACTTTTGTTATCCTATATTCGTGTATGTTCCATAATATTTTCCATCCCTATCTAATCTTATGATCTTTATCTTTTTATCCTTTTGCTTTAAATACTTTAAAGGCATCTAGTGCCTCTGCCATGTTGTGTAGAAGGTAAAAATACATAAATCTAAAATGATTATCTATAAACAAGATAAAATATCTTTGACCATTCAGACTAGGGGTAAGAAAAGGTCTATAGATATCTGTGTGTATGATCTCAAGAATCATTTTACTTCTAGTGTACCTTTAATAGTCTTGTTAATTTGCTTACTCTTAATATAATCCACACAAATACCATAATCGTTAAAGTTAATACTATTCAATATACCATTATGAACTAGCATTTTCATTCTCTTAATGGAGATATGACCCAACCTCTTATGCTGTAATTGAGAAGATTCTTCGTTAATGATCCCATGCTTAATAGTAGCTTGCAATGTAATATTATTGTATTTATAAGTGGGGTCCAAATCAACTTGATACAAACCATCAACCAAATAACCATAATTGACAACTTTATTATTCCAAAATATGGTAAAAATATCATCTTGAAAACAATATTTATATCTAATTTTGCATAACTTAGAAACTGAAATCAAATTTCTAGAAAATGATGGAAAATAAAAATTATTTTCTAAATCTAAAATAAATAGTTTTAAAAACTAGATGGTATCTTCCCATTGCCTAACTTGTGAATGCATTCGATTACCTACATAAATGCTTTGTTCACTTTCCTTTTGCTTCTTTAATCCCAAAATGCCCTGCATGGTATTAGCAATGTAAATTGTAGTACCATAATCAATCCACCAAGTATCATTAGGAGCATCAATAAAATAAGATTCATTACACATAAGAGATATGAGAGTATCTTTCTTTTGTAACCATGCCTTATATTTAAGGCATCCCTTTTTCATGTGTCTCTTTTTCTTACAAAAGAAACATATATCCTTATTGACAAATTTCTTTTATGGAACTTTTGAATCTTTCTTCCAACTTTTACTTACCTTTTCATTTCCTTTATCATGAGTTACTAGATAAACACTTTATAATTTCTCATGATTTACACAAGACCAGGAATTCATTTACTAACCATATTTCCTTTTGTATGGTATAAGTCTCAAAAGAAGTGAATTCTATAGAAAGAGAATTTAGTATGAAATACACTAATAAAGGATCTAAAATCTCAATCTTTATAGACTTAAGTTGATTAGTAATGCCCCACATTTCTATTTTATGCTTGTTCACACCTTTAGACAGGTTACATCTTATACCTAACAATTTTTTCATTACAGTGCTTACTAAAGCCTTATCAGATTTCACAAATTGGTCCTCAATTGTTTTCATGAAATCTTTTATGCTATTTGAATCGCAGATGGAGCCTCAAATACTTTTACTGATATAAGACTTTATAAGCATCACAATTAAGCATTTAGATCACTCCTATTTTTCATATGATGCTTTCTCATTAGGCATACTTAAGTCCATGGAAAGTTTAGGCTCATTCACACATAGTAGCAAATCAAGGTTCATATACCCTAATGTTAAGAGAACTTTCTCTTTCTAGTCTGAAAAATTATCATCAATCAACATTGGAATCCAAGAATAATCATAATAAACAATAGTAGGAATAATTGCATTAATAAAAAAATACACAAATTGCCATCAAATTTTAACTGAATATTGTAACAAATTCACACCTTCCTGTGGGTAAAAGTTATAAATATGTATTGAATTTATAGAAATTTATACATAATAAAAATGAAAAAAACTAAAATATAAATTTCATACATGCGAGCATAAGAAAATAATATTTCAACACTTAATATATTACCTTAATAAAATATGATAAAAACCTCCTTGTGGGCCAAGATAATTATTTTATTCACTTATTGCAATTTCTATAATATGTTATTATAAATAATCCATATGCAATTGTTATTATGCTTAAGTTGTTGGGCTAACCTTTACTCATAATAACATTCACTAAATTTATTAATAACTTCACAATCAACAAATTCCATATGTTTATGTATGAGAGATTTCTTTCATAATTGATGCTAAAAAATATGTCAATCAAACTATAGAATATAATTATTCTTGACATGTCTCACCAATAAAATATTGGATAAACAATATACATCAATTAAGGTATTTAATGGTAGGAACATAGAATGACATAATTAATGCCATGTGTGAAAATTAATCAAGTAAAATTAAATACTTTATTACTTTAATTTCAAGATCTTTAAATTAAAAGTCTACTCAAATTATAATTAAGGCTTATCTTGGAAAAATACAGACTTGATTTATTATGCACATATATATTAATTAAATAAACTAACAATGAAACTAGACTTTTTTAGTACCCAAGAATTAATTGGACTTGATTGTCTGGTTACATATAGCCTAAGCAAGAAAGCATTATTTATATAAACAATATAGCCTCCAAAATACATGATCATCAAATTATTTTATATTTGCAAATTAATATATATTAGAGTAACAAGGTGATGTACGTGTGGTTTACAATATATACATAGGCATGTAAAAATATCTTATATGCAATGTTCAGAAAATCAGATCGAACTAGTAGAAGTAGAAACCAATATGTATAATGGTTTAGATCAATTATAAAACTATTTTTGTGGTCAAACCAGATTAGACCTGTCAAAATTAGACTAAACCTGACAAATCGATCAAAATCGATTAATCAAAACTGATTTTCAAAAATTGGTTGACTAATTTTATTTTTTTCCTTTCTTTATATTTTGCATTCAAATTAGGTTTTTTTTTGTATTTTTTAATTATAAAATAAGTTTTTGAAAGAAATATTGAATAAATGACCCGCATTATAATATTTTGTTAATTATTAACTTCTTATAGAACTTATAATGATTTTTATTTGTTATATTTATGAGTTCTTATATATTACAAATTTAGATTTATAAATTATATTATATGTTAATTATTTTTATATATAATTAAATTTAATATATTTAATTTTTTAATTATAACGTCATTCAGTTTAACTATTGGTTTAACTAGTCGAACCAATCAAACCGTGACCTGATACCAATCAAACCGTGACTTGGTACCCTTTCTATTTGATGTCCGGTCCAATTTTTAAAACATTGCTTATATGTATGTAAGCCACTTGCAAGATATCCGTAATTAAAAGTATTACACAAACAAAACTGTACATGTATCACATTAATTATAGTTTTTT
This sequence comes from Saraca asoca, assembly GCA_026873985.1. Lineage (NCBI taxonomy): Eukaryota > Viridiplantae > Streptophyta > Magnoliopsida > Fabales > Fabaceae > Saraca > Saraca asoca. The sequence goes on along the minus strand of JANHAO010007679.1, from coordinate 4,333 downwards.
ACATATAAGCACAAAAATTCAAAATGACTAATTTACTAATGAAACTATCATGCCATTGTAGATGTCATAAAAATAGACAATTCATGCCATAAAGATTGTAATTTGATTCAATATCCTAAAACGCTAGTGTAATAATCATGATGAAATTAAACTGAATAACGCAACTAAAGGTAGGCTCTAATACCACATGATCAAATTTAATACAATGTATATATTATTTAGCAGTAGAAATTAAATAACATATCACCAAATCCCGCCATAATAATCAAGTAAATTAAAATTAAACTAAATCTCACAAATATTCATCCGAATTTAGTAATAGTTATCTTCCAACCTATCACTTCTCAAACCTAAAAAATCACTAAAAAAAGCACAATTTTTGATGGAATTTTCCATCAAAACTTATAAAAAAAATCCATTGAAAATACAATTTCCAACAAAAAATGATCATGTTGAAATTATCATTAGAAATTTTTTTCCAACGGATTTTGAGGGAATAATTTTTTCATAGAATTTTTTTCTCTTTTATCCATTAGAAAGCCATTAAAACTATCATGCCATTGTAGATGCCATAAAATAGACAATTTATGTTGTAAAGATTGCAATTTGATTCAATATCCTAAAACACCAGTGTGATAATCATGATGAAATTAAATTTAACAACGCAACTAAAGTTAGGCTCTAATACCATATGATAAAATTTAATACAATGCACATATTATTTAGTAGCAAAAATTAAATAACATATCTCCAACTCCAACCATGTTAATCAAGTAAATTCGAATTAAACTAAATCTCACAAGTATGCATCTCAATTTAGTAATAGCAATCTTCTAACCTATCACCTCTAAAAACAAAAGCATAATTTTTTATGGAATTTTCCATCAGTAATTATAAAAAAATCCATTGAAAATACAATTTCCAACAAAAAACTATCATGTTGAAATTATCATCAAATTTTTATTTTCAATAGATTTTAAAGGAACAATTTTTTCATAGAATTTTTTTTCTTTTATCCATTAGAAAGCCATTGAAAATCTATTGGCAAGCCATTCGTAAATTTGTTAAAAATTCAATCATAATAAATATAATTTTTTAAATTTTAATTAATATAATTTTCTAAAATTCTATTTTTTATTTTTTTATTAAAATATTCTTAATTAGTAATAAAAAATAATTTTAATATTTTTAATTCAAATTTCTAAAAATTAATATTTAATTTATACTAAAAAATTAAAATATAATGCACACGAATAATTATAAATATATAAAATTAGTAAAATAATTTATAAATTATATTATTTAAATCAATGATATATGAAACATATTATTCAAATAAAAACATAAAAATATAACTACAATCCAAGATTGGAGAAGAAATGATCATCAATCTTTTGATCCCGGGTAGCATCCTGCTGCTTTTGCTGTAGGCCAGTACTGGGCCATCTAGGACCTCTAATTGGTGGTGGTCAAATCACCAACTATAGTGGTCGCAGTGGATACATATAGGTGAGAGGTGGCTCGTGGCACCATATGAATGAGGATAAGGTGGAGGAGGAGGCAGATACAGATGTTACTATTGCTACTGAGTCTACATCAAGTGCTTTGTTTGAGCAAAAATAACCTACATCTACTACTGCATCTCAAAACAATGCGCATGAGTTGCTCCAGCATAACATGTGACACACTTTCGGTGTGAGATGCAATGTCAATACAGTTGTCCCTACAGTGGCCTCAAATCCTAACTTATAAACTCATCCCTTCTTGATCCCGCTCATGGTGTTCACCTACAACTCACAACCAAATGGTCCCACCACATCACCAATCGTGTCCTTAAAGCCCTAAAGACTTTTCAGTGTCTGAGTTTGCACCATGTCCTCTTTTTGTTTGTTAAAATTCTCTTATAAATTAAAATAATTAATTATTTGATATTATAAATGTAACATTTTTACTACCAAACATACAATTTATTAATAACAAAAATGCAAGTTAAGAGAAGCTATTTACATAAGACCGTGCAACTCAATGCGAGACCCACTAGCGATTCTTCTAGGTGTGGGTGCAAAGGAACAAGTTGTCCTTGGCTGCTTGACCCTAATCTCAGTTATCTATATAACATGAAAATTTTCATAGATAATATAAATTGTGATATGAATATAACTACAACAATATAAGCGACATAAATAATATTAAGTTAAAATAATGTTATCATATGCGATTGATGCTTTACCATGGGGAAAGATCCATCAGTGTGCATAGGAAAACCTTATCCAGCTACATTTGAGGCCTTGTTCCTCTTATTCTACTTGGACTTGGACTTAGACTTAAATTAGGGGTCTTCCTAGTACTTGAAAAGGCTTTTCCACTCCTCATCTTCCATCTAGTCGGGTTAAGTGAGCATCTTCTTCTACACCTCATCTATTATATCCTTCATTTAGATTGAAACCTTGTGGTTGAAGTTCTTTCACATGTTATTCTTATGAGAAAGGTTCCATTTCCAATACTTCTGCAATTAAAAAACAAGAAAAACATCATATAGTTAGATAATAGTTTAAAAAAGAAAATTTAAATTATAAACAAAATATGGAAACTTTACCCAAATTTCGCATATAGCATCCTACAGGCGGGCTAGGGAATACTCTTCCACGTAGGCTATACACCTTCATACTTGCTCATGATGATGTAATGTATGGTGGCTACTAGCTTGAGGATTGAGTAAAACCTAATTAACAAATAAAAATAAATATAGTTAAAAAAATTAAAAAATAAAGTTAATGTTAAAAATAAAATTCGTTATCAAGAATGTGTATCCTGCCTTATACTACATAATGGTCTCCCCATGACTGAGTACGGGTGTCCTAAGGGATAGAGATAGATGTTGCTCCTGAAGATAGAGGTGCCATTTATAGTAATGTCCCATGTGTCTATAGGGATGGGTCCTAAATAAAAACAATTAGCAAAAATATAAAACAAAGCATTTGAAACAATTTAATCAATTTATATTAGTGAAAAATACCTTAAAAGCACAAAAATTGTGTTGGGAAAGCAAGAAAGAGCTTTGATATGGCACGAGAAGTAGAAGAAAAGGAAAATGAATGAAACATCGAACACACAACAGTTTAAAAGTTTTTCAAATTTTTGACAAATTTTTTTTGTTGTACATTAAGTTTTGTTAGAATATTTTTTAGAAATAATGAGCAAATTTTTTTAAAATTCATGTATGTTTTCAACGGATTTTAACGTATAATTACTTTTCGACAGATTATGGTGGTTGCTAACCCATGACCTTTTTAAATTTTGATCAAATTTTTGAAGGACAAATTTGATAGAATTCACATGATTTTTTATAGTGAATTACCTAACTTGATGGCTATATAGGTACTTGTAGGAAGCTACGCCAAGGACCCTAATCATCCATAAACAATGAATCTTTAATTACCTATTAAAGGTAATTTGAATCCTTATCATATCCTACATAAAAGAAAAAAAGATTGAAGATTCAATTAACTTTAATGATCTCTTAAAGATAATATTTTTTTATCACCTAATGTGTTTGAACTATATAAGATCTATATTGGGAATTATATCTCACAAAAAATCCTTTATCTTTATAGAGCAACCTACGATGAGTACATAATTTATTCATCAAAGTCCTTATATGTCTCTCACTCTTGCGTTTGCTGGTTAATATTTCAAATAGACTAAGATTATTATAATTCTATTTCTTCATAATTTCTTGTTTAAAATATACATGACGAGAAATTTTATTATATTCTTAAAATAAGAAAAAGATATGTTTAGATAAAAACTCAGGAATACAATAAATTGCTGCACCTTAAAATCATGGCATATCATTTGTCTCTTTCAGAACTTACGTGATACTTACAAGTAGCATTTGGTTTGTGAAATTAAATATTTCTAAAAATCTTAACATTATCTGTAATGTGATTTCCAACAATATCATATTACACTATAAGAAAAACATGATTTTTCAATAGAATATTCCAACGGATCCAAATTCAATTGGACTTTCCATTGAAATGTCTATTTTTTAATTTTTTTTTTCAAAAAGGGGACATTCTAACGGATTTTTCAACAGAAATTTCCATTTGAATGTCAATGGAAATTCCAACAGAAATTTCTGCTGTACTTTCCATCAGAGGTTTTTTAAAAAATTATTCCAACGGAAATTCTCATTGGAATTTCCATTGGAATGTCAATGGAAATTCTAACGGAAATTACAACAGAAATTTCTGTTGGAAACTTTTGTTGAAAACCCATCTTCCCAGCTAAAAGTTTTTCAATTTTTCAGAGGTGCCGAGTTTCTTCTCTC